>DWKL01001029.1:0-15828 GCA_018249415.1 Phareas burnsi | reverse complement strand
AATCTTTGGAGGCGCCGGGTATCGATCCCGGTACCTCTCGCATGCTAAGCGAGCGCTCTACCATCTGAGCTACGCCCCCTCTCTTTTGAACTGACAAATGTTGACATTATTTACTGGTCAAATATGTGTTTACTGCTATGAACACGAAGTAATCGCCTCGAAGTTTGTATGTCACCTTTCACTTGTTTATCAGAATCTGGTTATTAATCATGAAGGTAGGCAAAGAGCATAAAATACATACAAGATGGGAATCCTAAGAGCCATATATGAACAACAAAGTTCTATGAACTTTAGCGAACTTTATTTATTATTATTTAGATTTAAATTCTGAATTAAACATGATCTCTATCTCTAATTTATTATTTTTCAGCATCTGCTATAATTGCTATATACGGATGGTATTTAAAAATGATTATGATTCAGGAAATATTAATAAATTAAAAAATACATTTTTTTTTATTTATTATCATTCAAACACTGACCGACATCTGACAGAGTGAGGCTCTGTGTTCCCATTGGCACCCCCCTCCCTTCCCCACTTGATTTCTTTTGGGTCAATCTCACTTAAACATTGTCTGCTTTTATATTATTGTAAAGGTAATAAAAAAGTCATACTCGTTGGAGGCGCCGGGTATCGATCCCGGTACCCCTCTCATGCTAAGCGAGCGCTCCACCATCTGAGCTACGCCCCCTGTGTGTAAATACATAAATTTTAAGCGCTACTGTTATTATGTAATAAAATATAGTAAGTCCATCACCCCCCGAGGCATTTCGTCAATGAATTTGATATTGAGAGCAAATGATTAAAGATTAGGAAACCTCACGAAATAGGACATTCGGAAAGTGCGGTCAACGAAAGTGTTATTCTAAAACAGAAATGGTACCTGTAACTTTACTTATTGGCCCATATTTTTGTTCATTAGTATTGCATTTTGTAATTAAAATAATAAAAAAGGCTGCAGGGCTCTTCTGAAAGTGATATTTTGTGTGCGTCAGTTACTTCTTGCTTCAAATCTGAATAGAATCTCCAAGTTTGGAAACCAAATGTTCTTTGTTCCAGGAACGGATTGAATATATCGGTTATATTATAAATGTTGATGGTATCCATAGAAACTCGGAAAAATTAGGGCCATAACATAGATTCCAGAAAATTCTAAACAGTTAAAATCATTCTTAATAATTATAAATTTAATCGCAACTTCAAACGAATACGTGCGATACGGATATCCACTACGGATATCCAGTAAATATAATTCTTTAACATTAGCACCATACATGGTGCTAATCACACCATTAAACATCAAAGTGCCCCCGAAGGACTTTTACGTTTGGACATGTGTTCTTACGCAAGCTAGATTCAAGTTCTGATAACATTTGGGCAGCTCATGATAAGGTACAGCTCTGTTACGCCGTTAGAATTAAGGAAACACGAAAATTTTTAATGTCTTTCATTCGTAGAAGACTTTGATCGTGTTATTTAAATGCCGAAGGTGCAATTTAATTGTATAAATGTCTCTCTATAGGCCTTAGTCTGGTCCCTCCGAGGATATATGGGCGTACTACCACACGCCCAATGTAAAACAACTTAATTTCATATCTGTTAATATATAAAAATATGATGAACACCTTTTGTAAGTTTCATTCATTAATTGCAATATTACAATTCTGTAACATTCATTACAGCGATTGGGATACGGCTTTTTGTATGTAAATCTATACACTCTTTAATTAAATCTCAAGTAGGGGATGCGCCGCAACCCCGCGAGGGAACAATGCAGTTAGAAAGGAAAACCATTAAAAATGCATTAACATTTCCACTGCATCACCTTTGAACATGTAAATAGGATTTTTTTTATATTTAACAAAATGAAGAATTGTGAACGCAACACCGCGGCTTGTGTAGATCGTAACCTATCTTCAAAGTTAAGCATCCATGGGGCCGTTGGGAGTTTGATGGGTGACCGCTAGTAGGTACATTTCTTGCGCGCTTTTTTGTTTCGGTGAGCACGTTAAGTTGTCGGTGCACTTTGTTATCATTGGATAGCAGTCGTTAAATTTTGTAGTGGGCGTTGTTGGTTGTTTGAAAACACCCGATATGCTTTGGTCACTAACCCGTATCTCTAGCAATTTGCATTGGAGTAGCGTGATGGCGTATGCTCCAGACCACGGACACAAAAAGCGTTGCAGCCAAGAATGGTGCACGCCATCCATCTTCACCTTACTTTTATGGTCCACAAAACAATTATTGTTTTAATAAGGGAGCTGGATAAATTTGTGTAAAATATTTGATAGTTGACATGGTACGTTACGACTTAGGAATTCATCACTGGTGACTTTGAACCTGAAATGTTCCGAGAAGAATCTCGACCGAAATGTAAGACGTTTTCTCGAACTGTTGGATAAAGTTAATTAAAAGCTCGTAACTATGTTCCCCGCGGCATAAATGAGTGCGTCGATCCGCAATTTACATTAAATGTACAGACCCCTCCTGTAGGATATCTAACGAAGTAAGAACGGAGATCCAATTTAAGTTTTGTCTGCTTTTGGCGACTTTCTTTGCCGTCACGTGCGCGCTGGTACGAGTGAAGAGTGACGAGCGTATATTTAAGTAAAACTGCTTAATTAATTCAGCATTAACATTTCTTATTACGCTTGTTGAATACCAAATAATCAAAATAGAAATTGAATAATACAGAAGGAGAACAGAACTCATGCGGTAACTGAGCAAATCTATCAAACTATTAATGTTTCTACCATTCGACAATCACTGCTTACATCAAATAAGTCTTGTTTTGTCAAAAAAAAAAATTATTACAACTTTTAAAAGCATTCAGATTAAAAAAACGTGACAAGAAGCCAAGCGTCAATTAGATATTACCATAAAACCAAAACTTAGTGTACATGTTAAATAAAATAAGGAGTCCGAGACGTGATACTCCATTGCTTCTGGAATAATTCATCAAGTATTCCAGAAAATATACATATTTTTAAAATGTTATCTACATTTATGTTCAGTACCAAGGAGTGGGTTCTTCTGTATCTTTACTGTGCAGCTTCACAATTTATGTATGTTCTTTCTTGTACTTAGCATACCAATAAAACATGATTTTAAAAAGATTTTTAACGTCTATTTAATTTCATACTTTTTTGCATCACTATTTCTTTGATTGTCGTATCCCTCCTTAAGCTTGGGTAGTTGTGTCACTGTTACAAGTATCGCCGTCATTGAGAATTTTCTGCCTTATAGAATTTTTGTTCCGTCATAAAACTGAACACCATCTAGTGCTGTCATCTCAAACCCAAATCCAGATATGAAAGGGCAATCTTGTTTAGTTGAGGAGTTCCTGCAGCCACCTTCCGTTATCAATTAGTGCTATAATACGTGTTAAGCAAAATCCAATGAGCCTAAACACGACGGAACATTGGCCACTTTGCGGCTATGTTACTAGACCGGCTCCGTGGTATCACATTATTGTATTGTCATCGAAATTACATGAATTTATCAAATTTCAGCCCAGTCAGATGTCGGGAACTTGAATTTAAAAAATGGTTTGCAAATTTTAAACGTGAAAGAGACCGACAAATAAACGAATAAAGCAATTTAAATATAATCTTGTAATAAAAAGAGTGTTAAAATATATTCGCTATGGCTTGTGACTTGCTCGCGAGAACCACGTTTCTTCTATTATTGAACTCGAAATTGAATTCGCGAAGTTTCTAGTTTTGGAGGTCAAATGTAAACATTTTGCGCAATATTTGGCACTAAAGCTTTACGTCTGTTTGCAAACCTTTCTTTCAATTGCCTCAAATGTCTATACGCCTCCGAACATTAAGTATTAGTGAACCGGCTCGTATCAGTTTTTTTAGACAGCCCTGTTCTGGTGGTTATAAAACCATTTTCGCTACCATTATGCTATCTAAGGTTTTAATGAGATTGGTCGTGAAAGTCGATGTGGCAAAGAAGATGCATACACGACGAAACGTTAAAATTAATCTTCAATGTAAGCAATGTATTTGGCGTCGACAACTAGTGGAGATGTGTACTTTTAGGGATTGATGATAAATGTCAATGGAGCGCAGTGGTTGTGGCAGGCAAACTGCCTATTGGAAATATATGGATATACCTTTTGAATGATTAAGTAATATTTTTTAAACACTTTTGCAACCACTATTTTTTGGTTCAGGGATAAAATCTTACAAAGATATTCGACTATTAGAGAGGGATCGGAATATATAGAATTCTTACTCATTCAAATCCTTTCCGCAGACTCACAATCCAGGTTCCGGAATCTCTAGCTTCGAAACTACATAACATTATGTACCTACGGAGATTCCGGCCATCCGTATCGTTGGCGGGTCATTTGCTGCAGAGCTTTAAATATCATTAGCGAGGGGCGGCTGCCAGAATTGGCTTTTCCGAAGTGGCAATCAGGACGGACGTGCGCCACGATCTTGCCAGGGATATTTTGTAATTGCTCTTCACGTGCGATTAATCCGTTTGGAGCTTTGTCTTTGTCTATTTGTCTATTTTTTTAAATGGTTGGTGCTTGAGTTTTATAATCATCACTGCTGGGTTTCTCTAAATGTCAAGAGTCAGGCCATAGTCCACTATGCTGGCCAAATGCGGAATGTTAGAATTCACAGAACTCAGAACTAGATTACTCTCAAGCATTTTAGGTTTGTCATTAATAGAATTGATAAGTAATTTCTAATAGGCACGTAAATTCGAAAAGTCAGAGGTGCGTGCGTCTGGGATTTGAACCCCGGGCTTCCAGTGTAAAATTGGGGTACCATACCTCACTGTGCGCGTCTTGAATATGAAAACTTAATTATTAGCTTTATGTATTTAAAAGTTACTGAGTTGCTGTGAGCCCGTTGGTGTTAGTTGTTTAGAACACTTCGGTTACTGATCATGCGATTATACAAATGGAAGCGCCAGCAGCGCTGCGGCTTGCGTAGCTTGTAAAAGATGTATAAAGTTAAGCTAAATCGGGCACGCTCTGAAGTTAGAAGAGCGACCGCTAGTAGCTAAATTTTATATCCGCTTATGTACTTCGGAGGACGCGACAAGCTATCGGCGCCGGATGTTATTATTTGATAGCAGTCGTTGAAACTTGTTGGAAGCTTTTTGAGCGATTTGAAAGCATTCCACACGGGTTAGGCATTAACCCGTATCTTTATCCGCCCATAAATCCGCATTCGAGCAGCATGGTGGAATGTGATCCAGGCTTCCTCCAATTATATGACAAGACGCCTGCCAAACAGTGGGGTATAAAAAGGGTTGCAAACATGCAAAAATAGCATAAAGAATTGACACATTGGAGTCCCATGAATAGGATTGTTTCACATTTGTAAAGTAAATATTTAACGGTAAGTCGGTTTCATTTAAGCAATGTAAGTCACCATTTCTCTCGCTGTTTTGCAAACTGAGTTATGAAATGTAAAGCGACATCATACTTTATGAGCGAACGGTGTGACTCCCGGCATAATGAATGGACTTGCCTCAGAAATTCACTGTATCATATGGTTGACTGTATATATTCCGTTTCATGTGTAGTTCTGTCATACTTAAATATCGGGTTGTGTATAGATGTGTGTAACTCAACTCTAAGACGGCTTAAATATTCAAAGCACGTGAAACAGAGTCGCTGAGCTGCACCTCAATCGCAATTTGAATGGCTCACGTCTCATATAAATCAGTATTATCATAGAATCATGGAAGTCACAGAGATAGAATGGATTGGATGTAATAAATAAATTAATCTATCTATTAATTGGCGACGAACATTCTAACTAGGTATAAGCCGATATGTGTGTCAGTTTGAAGCTTCAGTACAGATACTCGAACTTTAAGCTCAGTTCCAGTTTACGCATATTTATTGAGGATGTCAGTCAAGCAACACTTATCATCTTTGATAGTTCAGTAGATTCCGTCCTCTCACGTTGGGAGCACAGGGTTCAAAATCCCTCTTGTTTTCGTTATATTCGATGCTGTGTATTATAAATTACATATCACTTGATTGAAAGATAGAGGAAAACATCCCGAGAAAACGTACATTCCTAAGGGTTCTGTATATAGTTCTCAAACATCTATTAAGTCTACCAATCCACAATTGGATGACGTGGTGGGCTATATATACGGTTAGGATATGTAAACTGTATCATTTTGAAAAGACACTTTTACCTGGAAGTCAAAACATATGCACAAAATTTAAAACACTGCCGATTGTAACTGGTACATTCTGACGTTATGATAATTGTAGTCACTGATCCTATAATGATAACATATATATTTTTATAATTATATTTACAACTTCTGTGCTAAACTAAATGTAGAAGATTATTTCTCTGGTAAATATTGAAAAGTAACGTATATGTAACTTATGTGAGACTTAAAAGGCGACGTTACTAAAAAAACATTAAATATCCGTAGTATGGTGTAGTAGAAATTAATCTCGCAATTAGTTTCAACATGAATACGCAGGTAAGTCGTGGAAACATCAGACACGACTGGCTCAGAGTGACTGACGACGCACCGGCATGATTAATAGAGTAAGCTTCTAAATTCACTCTGCGATCAGGCACTCCCATCATATACGACCATACGAAGAAACCATACACGAGGCGATTAGGAGTGCGATTTTACGATTTTAGAGTTTTTAGAAGGCAGTTTCTGGACGTAACTTAAATTGCTGCTTAATTTCCCGGAAATTTCGTAACTTTTGAGTATCTGTGTCATGTTGATGTTATCGGTGTAAAATTTACTGTAACCTAGTTTATTATTTATATTTGAATATAATAGCTTAAAATATATACTTATAACGTTTTCTTAATTTATAGACACAAACTAGGATTCACAACAACTAGAACAAGAATAGGAATATTTATTTATCGTTTAGACGTCTGCCTCTCCGGGGATCGAACCCGAAATCCTTTGCGTGGGAGATCCGTGTGCTCACCACTGCGCCTCCCGAATCATATGCTACTAATAAAATCCTATATACGTTATGTTTTATCGGTGTGCGGGACGTTTATTCACGATAGCAGGATTTTTTTTATGCTCTTGATTCTCAATGTTATTTACTAATATGTACAACATACAATATGGTCCGCATCGACTCCGTGTGCTCCACATTGGGGTCGTCTGAATGTTCCGCTGTGCAGAGATTTGATACCGCACAGGTGGAACATCAAATCGCGGGTATATGTCAGAATATCAAAAATGTCTCCTATATGTCGACACACAACTGGCATGTAAGGCCAATCGTGTTTCATAAAGGAAAAAAAGGAAACATTTGATGTTTTCTATAACTGTACCTGAAAGACCACGATGGTGCGACACGATAGCAGGATTAGGAAATATATTATCACGAATATATTTAATAATCGTGACAGGAGGACAAGGTGTGAATGTGGGCTTGTTCGTTATTTCGGGCACTAGGTTTCCTGGCAGCCCTAAGCGGGCTGTACACTGAGCGATAACGTTAACATCAATCAAAGCTTACGACATGCTAATAATTTCTGAAAGTAAATTATGTAGTTTACCTAAAACAACTTTTAAGGTTTGTATAGCTTTTGATTTTGCAAGAGATTACATATTTCTTCAGACCAATATTTAGATTATTCAGGGTTACTGATCTCGGGATAGGATCAATTTCTCTCACCTCGTGACGTAAAAGAGGCTGAGGATATGTTGACTAACGAACGGCTTATCAAGGGCCCACTAAAGCATTGTATTTTATAATGTTTTCATTGATAATTTTGAAGGGTTAAATCCGATACACTTATACGAAGCGTTTCAACTTAAACTACGTTGGCAGCAATCCATTTATGAATGACTTCAAGTAGTATGTATCTATTTAATCCAAAAATGTAGGTGGCCATGATAATGGTCGTTCTTGGGCGACATAGACCATTTGACATCAAGTGCATTGCGTACTCGTATATTACTTGGAATATGTGAAAAGCTTTCCAACAAAGTAAATTACAAAATGGGATATAAAAAGGAATTGTAGTGTTGTACCCAAATGTGATATGTCTTTCCTTTAAAAGCTTCCTATGCTCTTTAAACGGTGTAAATACGAAATGAAGTGTAGGCACATTATAATTTCTAAATTCAATCAATAATTGACTCACAGTTAGTGCCTAGTAAAGTATTTGTCAGATTTTGAAATGACTAAATACATAAACTGACTTACACTTTATATTATTAAAACAGGATACATTTTACGCAATAGAAATTGATTAAAATTGTTATAGAAAATGAATGCAATACAATATTGGGATATTCGAACAATTTGTTTACCAAATATTATAGGAAGCGATTGTGCCATAACAGGATTTGAAATAGTACAAATTGCGATTGAGCATTAACCGCTTGTTTATCGTTTATTCTTCAACTGTTATCAAATTTAATATAAATACTTGGACCAAATTTATAACTTCTGCCGACACCGTCGTTGACGTATTTCATACTTTGTCCGTTCAGCATTTGCACAGATCTGTAACACACACGCGTTTGTATCCTTTTAAAGAGTTCATTGGTGTTCTGCTCGGGAATGGCTAGAAATATAAAATGGCATTTGTGCATCAGCTTTTCATCGTTGTCGTACCCAAGACATACATACGCGAGGCGGCGGTGAATCTGTTGTCGAAAAATTCTACCACCAGACTTATTGTCGCCTCATCTGACCATCGCTTTCAGTATCTCGCACTCGGATAGCAAAGTAGTGTGATTGGTAGTGTTGTATTTGAAAAATTAATGCCAAAATGGCATTAATGCTTTCTTATCCAATTAGCTAATATTATCTGATGGACGGTACAACAGGTCCAGTTGAAGGATACGAGATTGCATTGCGGTTCGGAAATTTCATAAGTACTCTCGATTGGACGTTTTGTTTTTAATTCAATGGATTCAAAGGCGATTTGTGTAATTCGTTGCCTTGGGCGCTTGATAAATAAATTATCGGCACAATGAGACCGTCGCTGGGCGGGCCGGTGGGCTCGAGTGGATTAAGGGCCCTTTGTGCCTAGGAGAGCCCTTTACTTTTGTTTTGTTACCGCTTCGGATAATGGCGGGCTTGCGGCTGATGCAGCTTGCGGCTG
Source organism: Phareas burnsi (assembly GCA_018249415.1). Lineage (NCBI taxonomy): Eukaryota > Metazoa > Arthropoda > Insecta > Lepidoptera > Hesperiidae > Phareas > Phareas burnsi. The sequence goes on along the minus strand of DWKL01001029.1, from coordinate 6,723 downwards.
CGGCTTGCGATTGGATGTTGGGAAATATGACACAAAATAGCATAGTGTCACGGATGGATATAATTCGCTGCTACGAGAAAATAATTAGCGTCCCTCAAATCGACAGTATAAGAGTAGTGGCCGGCGGCGGTTTGCTTCAACTTGGTTGAGAGTTACCAGCGTCCACTGTAAGTTAACAATGGACAAATAAGGACTGAGTTTGGCAACATTTTATCTTGTGAACTCATATCAAATCAAAAATATATATTTTATAATAGAAGTAGCAAACCAGCATACAGTACACCTGGTGGTAAGTGATCGCTGCCGCCCATGAACACATCAATTCAACTAAAATATATTGAAATTCTAGTCTAAGTCCGGCCTCAGATACTCCTTAGACCTCGAGACCTCATTAGGAACACCTTGTGTAAGTCTTTTCCTTACCACACCCTTCAAATCACATTACAGTAGCGTTTAACACTGCTGTTATAAGGCAGAATTAGATATGGCGTAATATACAGTGTTATTTTGAATGTTCTAAGAGTAGCAAACGAGCATGCAGATCACCAGATGGGTGGTCACCGCAGCCCATAGACATCCACATCGAACCTCAAACAGGAGCCGAGTCTAATCTAAGGTCTCACGTAGTATCGTATATACGTATTCCGGAGGACTGATGGCTGCTTCGTTTTATGTATACTCAACAGCCACGCCTTCCCTACGAAAATACAAGAATTGCTTCGTAGCGAATTGTGAGGGCAGCGTTAGTAGCTCTTCGGTCAAATTATATACATTTCTACCTCCTAGTGTACATGGTAAGAAATGTACCATCTTAATCCTCGGGAGTAGTGACGCATCTACGTATGACTTCATATAGAACTCCAGTTTTGTTTGAGGATAGATGTGGGTGTCCATAGGCGGCTGTGAGATTCTTACTCACTAAAACCTCCTCGGTGGCCACACTGCGCATAGAGGGAAGCTCTAGGATCTCGGTTAGAACGCACTAGTGCTTCCCTTGCGTGATGCTCCTTAGGCTCTTCCCGGGGCTAGTTCCCCCCAGTTCAAATATATCAATTCTCTTCAAATATATAATGAAAAACAATCGACATATAGAAGTTGTAATTACGCAGTGCAATTAACTATAAGCATCGTTTTTTTTCACTTTGGTTCTTTCGTAAAGTGCTATAAAATCAAATTTATTTTATTTGAATTTAATTAATGATGTTTTACTTCACAAAACCTCTCAACATCCGTTTGATTGCATCGTTTCAGTACTACTATCTGAGATACAGATTACATAAAACTCGTCCAGAGGCAAATGCGCGCCCACAGACGATTGATTGGAATTCTTACATTCATGGCTCAGAAATGTAGCCCTACATATTGTTCGCTTCCTGTTTAGCCAATCGATTGAAGCAGTTAAAAGAGATTGTATCGAGCCCCCTCTCGGGTGGAAGACGTCGAGACTCTTTGATTGACGCGTCCATTCATTAAAGTTCTCTTTGATGAACCAAATCTTGATCAGTTTCGATTAGTTGGATCGTTTCCGACACTCAACGTTGAAATAATTAATAGTTGCTATGTTGCGGTTGACCAATAATTGTTCGCGATTTAAAACTATAACTTCATTAATAATTACTTTTAATAATGCAAACGCACTCTACTTACTACGCAATGTCATCAACCTATTAACGTCCCACTGCTGGGCACGGGCCACCACTCAGAATGTGCTTACTCACTTATCGCTAACGGAAGCAGATATCTACCAGACAATTATAAAGTAGAAAGGCTGAGATAAAGTTGACGTAGCGCTCACACACAGTCTCGGTAACAGATTGACTTAATATTACTGTTTACTTAAAAAATGGGCTTAAAGATGCACCATTTAAATACCCGAGAGCTCTCTATGATGTTCAGAAGTAAGTAAAGAAACTCTCAAAGTCGTATTAAGTTTAATAACCCACGCGTGACGTCGCTTGAACCCTGAAGCAGTGGGTTGTTGTCGATTATATATAATTAAATTGATGGCTCTTACTTTTTGTGTTCAAAGTCACTACGGTAAACATTCTTGACATTTAAGCTATAGAGTAATGAAAAAGATACCGTAAAATCGTACGGCTGGCATGGCTGCGTTTCCGTGAACTTTATCCGAAATGAAATCTCTAGCTTTTCTGCATTTAAGGTTGAAAAGTGAGTTTTCACTGGACGTCGTTAGCAAAAGGGGTTCGAGTTAAACGATCGCTTCGTTCGCTGCGCCTTAATCTTAGGTCTTCCAGAAAGTGTTCCCGCATTTACAAGCGGGGTGTGGTCACTTCGCTCCTATTCTTTGTATAAAACTTATATATTAGCGTCCAATACAATAATAGCGCATTTTGAGGCTTTGTAGGCTCCAGATTAGACGTTAATATTGGATAATGTCAATAGCGCATAATAATATTCATAGCATATTTTATGTACATTTTTTACGTTTTTGTTTATTAATGTTTAAATGTAACAAATGAGCGTGCAGGCCGTATGATCTTAAGTAGTCGCTGCGAGCCAAGTACACCCGCGTCTAACCTCAAACAGGATTGAAGCTCTATCTCACGTGGTATGAAGATGCGTCACAACTAAAACACAAGAACTGCTTCACTGCGGCTTACGCGGGCGGCGGTGGTACCTACCCGGTCGAACTGTAGTTCTGCCACCTATCTGTATTATAAATCAAAAAATCATTAATTTCAATCGGTCCATGTTTGGGTTATAAAAAGTTATTGGGCGAACTACATACCTGAAATAATATCTAATGTAAAAGGTCGCGACGCATTAAAAATGTCATAAATGTATACAAATGAGTTGTAGTAATGTTATAAGCAACAAATACTATAATATTTAAAATGCTTAATCATATTTTATGTTGAGGAAAAAAAATTATGTCATTTCTATACTGACTAATTAAAATATCTTTCTGCACACCGCCCACCTGCACCCGCCACTAATACTCGTCCTGAATAACACACAAGTTCGCCATTACATTGAGGGTCTGTATCTAGCAGGCGGAGCTAATATGAATATTTAATACGAGAGAAAGTTAGTTCGCTTCAGCTTGTTTTGCCGTCTTGTTATGTTTGGAAGTTCTCGATGCCTACCTGAAAGCCGGAGCGGAACCCGCTTGATTTAATATAATTAAGTAAATATAATTCGAAAGTCCGTAAAGTTTCCCTCCGGCGAAAATGTCTAATGAATACGATGTAATAAAATATGTAAGCAAAAAGTTATACATACTGTATGTTATGTGTTCAAAATTGACCTTGAGGCATTTGTTAATGTTCTTAATTTAAATACGATTCGATTTTACATGATATGAAAAGTTTTATCTTAGTCTTAGTTCTATCTTAGTTATAAAAGTTCATCTTAGTCCTCAGGAGGAACGCATCTATGTGCAACCTCGGGTAGAACTTCAGTTGTGTTATTTGTTTACATGTGGGCGTCCATGAACTTTAGTGACAACTTACCGTCAGGAGGCCGGCACGGTCGTTTGGTACTCTTCAAATAAAAGAAATACTTCAGCATAGTATCAGCATTCCCCATACATTCCACAATACACCCGCGGTATACACCACTAACACACCGCCTAAAGTTTGTGACGTCGACCACTGTGCAACTGTCTCAAAACTTAACAGAGCATGCCGCATATTATCTTTTTGATTAATTTATTATATTGTAATATACTGCTTACAGCATTTGTACTCGATTTAAAAGTCAAATGTAGTAACGACCTTACTGCATTGAAATAAGATTACGCTTCAGTTGTATTTGTGTCTGAGTGTACAGGTATATTTGTGGCGGTTAACCTCGGCTTGTCCGAAGTGGCCGGGGCTGTGCCGAAGTAAGAAGTTTGGAAGTCGAGTTGAGCGATGTCTGCGCTTCGTGATTAGTTTGACAGTGTTTTAATTGACTTTTTTGGAACTGACACGTTTCCAAAGGAATGTCGTATTTTGTCATTTATTAAGGATTTTAAAAAATATTTACTTTTTTCACGTCCTGATAAGTCCCACATCTTCAATATTACAGCTTTGCCAGAAAAGTGTTGAAATCAAATGGCAGCCTTGTATTTTTTTTATTTCATATGCATTGTGTATATTATGATATTGCTGTAATTAACTAAAATAAATATATACCAATAATAGGAAAACTGTCGTGTATTTATGTTGTCAATAAAGGTTTTTTTTTATTGCTTACAAATAGCAAACGAGGGTCTTGTGCAAATTTTATTATGTCAGATAGCCCGATGTTAAGTGGCCACTGCAGTCCATAGACACCCACATTTAACCTCAAAGACGATTGAAGTCATATTTCGCCCTTCCCATGGTGGTGCCTCCGGAATCGAATCACGAAGAACCTACCCGTTGGACCCCTTTGCAGATCAGTGAGAAAAATTACCGCGTAGTGGGTACACAATATTTCAAAGTAACGCGTCATGAAAAAGAACAAGTATAGTTGGGTATCTAAACACTGTTGGTATTAAAGAGCCCGGGCCCGCCGCTGAAGTCAGCCCTTGATTTTCAACAAAGGCCTTGTGAAAATATCTACAGAAAAAACGCCCCACATGCCATTCTTTCATAAATTTTCCAGTTCGGATTTGTGATATTAAATTTTTTCGTACATTTTTGGGATTTAATATCGTCAGTCGTTAAATTGAATTGATTTTTTCTTGCGCGAGTGGAACGGATCAAAGTGAAGCTGGTTATTTTTTATGTGCCCAACGGTAGCAAGCGAGTGCGAGGTCCGCCTGCCCGTCTTAAGTGGGCACTCATGTACATGGACATTGGTAACTGTCCCTAAATAAGACAGGAGTTACCAAGACCTACTGCAACTAGATGCATTTTGGTATTTACTCGTACTGTGAAATAATTTAAAATTACCTATTAATAGTGTACTTTGATGTACTTAATAGAAGTAGCAATTCAGTTGAATTGAATATAAATAATGGGTACTGATCCCTATTATTTGTATTCAGTTTAAAATACATCAAGAGATATCTGTCCATCGATTTAGAGAACCTAGATTGTTGATTTTGGGTCACTCGTGAGAGATGATGTTTTAGAGATGCAAAGGCTAAGTTTGCACGTATATAAAACGAACAATCTTTGTTAATAATATATGTATAAAAAAATAAATGAATATTTACGAAAAATATTGCTATATTTGGTAATCCAGATTTATTTATAGCTAAGGCGTTAATAGGTACATGTTAAGGTTACGGTAAATGGAAATTAAAAAGAGAAAATTAATTTTAAAGCTCAATTGCCGTCGTGTCAAGGCTCAAGTTTCGCCTAAAACATTCAAACAATTTTGAAAGGCGCCTCTTAGATATTATGAAATATTGAAGCAAGTTTATAATATCGCTGTTGCTCCACGCGCCTACTTCTTTTCACGTATAATAGCACTTACTGGCGAAAAGGCCCGCTTTATGTGTGTTGTGGGTGCGAGTGTGCAAATCTCTATTTGTAAGCATTTTATGTTTGTGTTTGTTGACAGCAGCGTTTTCCCGGCACCGACCCGGCAGCTCGCCTGTGGGTGTTCTCACATTCTCCGGTTATTTAACCGGTGCCAAAATCACTAGGTTCGAAGTGAAACGTTTAATGCGGAATCGATTTGACTTAACGGCGTGTTGGTACGAATTTATTTTTGGTGACGATCAAATTTGGTGATCGGCAATTCGTTTAAATTGCCTTGCGTTTTTGCTCGCCTATTCTAATGAAATATGCCACTAATTTAATAGAACTGTGCTTAACTAACTATAACGTATGCGATCTTTTCTTGATAGTCCTATCAAATTGATGCAATCGTTTTCGAGATTATCTTGTTTAAACAACTATTAAAAATGTTCTTTTAAATTTTGTATCGTGTAAATGATGCACAAACGTAAAGTCCAATATCATTTATTTGTAAAGATGAACATTTTCGTCCAGTTCCTTCCGATTTGCCGTAAACAGATGTAGGCACGCCATAATCCGGGGTCGGAATAACCCAACAGCCTTGCGCACCCGAACCTGACACTTGGCACTCGAATATACTAATGTGTTGCGATCTATATCTGCTTACAAAACGGTGTCTGATAGAGGAGTAGCTTTGGGAAACACTGTAATGGTACTTTTATTTATAAAACGTCTTAGTTTATCCATCTTTGTTTATTAACGATTTTTCCATTTTTATCAGTAGAAATTAGTAAGGTGGTAGACCTATGGTGCCTCCGGGGTGGTACCAGCGCCGCCTTCATAATCCGCCGCGAAGCAATTCTTGTTTCGGCTGGAGAATTGTGGTTGCAGGATACGCTTACAGCGAGGTTACCATCTTAGCCCTCAGGAGTAGTGACGCATCTACGAATGACCACTTAACATCGGGTGGCCTAGGCGCTCGTTGGCTACTCTTCTAACCCCCACACACGCATATATACACATATTTGTGTCTTTAAGTTAGTTTTTAGTCAGTCAACTAAGCTAAGTATTTGTGAAGTTATTTGGGAACTGTTTCTTAAAATTATACAATGATTAGGAAACGGTGATCAAGGTCAGTTTTTAAAATATTTAGAGTTTAAAAGAATTGTTGAATGGAAATTTGTATTTAAAAAGATTAATAATGATACATATTAAATAATGTTTAAGTAAATTCTTAATATTGTATTACTATATGACGAATGAATAAATAAAACCTTCACTACTATATACTGACAGGATTTATTAAACTTATATATTTTTTTAA
>DWKL01001028.1:0-15832 GCA_018249415.1 Phareas burnsi | reverse complement strand
ATGGGCTGCGGTGACCACTTAACATCAGGTGGCCTGCATGCTCGTTCGCTACTTTGCAAACATAAAAAAATATATATGCTTGACATTTTATGGAATCCGATCCCTTGAATACATAGAATGTTTTATCCAAAAAAAATTTAATGCGAGTGTCCATCGGCTGCAATGATCAATTAAAATGTGGCCCGCACGCTCGTTTGCTACTCTAATCACATAAAAAAACATCGAAAATTTGGGGACCAAGACCCGTTCCGGAAAAAAAATTGTTCCATCAATGTAAATTCCTTGTCAACATCCCGCTGGTATTCTCATAACATTCTGATGTTGTTAGACGAGCGTTCCATCCCGTTGCGTGACGGTCACGTGTAGTGCACCCATGTGACCATTTGCTACTTCCATTACATCATCGATCCATTAATGTCCCACTACTGGGCACGGGTCGCTTCTCAGAATGAGAAGGGCTAGGCATAGTCCACAACGCTGGCCAAATGCGGATAGGTAGACTTCACACACCTTCGAGAACTTTACAAAAAACTCTCAGCCGTGTAGGTTTCCTCACGGTGTTTAGCTTCACCGTTAAAGCAGTTCCATTACATAAAAAATGTTATTGGAAGTCATCGAACGGTTTTTATTTCCAACTAATTACAACTGTGCGCTAATCCTCACCAGAACATGGTGAGCTACACATTCCATTGGTTCGGATTCAACGATTTTCTATTTCTTTTCTTTAGAGACCTCGAAAGAATAGAACTGTCTGCCTTGGTCTGTTTTCGCTGACAGTTATAACCTGGAGTTGTCCAAGGCAAGAGTGAATAGACATCTAGGCAAGCGTGCTACATCCTGGGCTGCATCCGACTTATTATCAGATAAGATTGCGGTAAACGCCCATTTATAACAATAGAAAAAAGGTGGGTAACCTCCAGTATTCTACAGATATGACATGAGAGATGTGGTCCAGTAATGGGACATCCTGTACAATGTAAAAAATAACGAGCCATAACAATGTAACAAAATCAGAACGCGGAATGGAATATTAGGTTAGCTAACTGTTACGTCGAATGAAAACTTTGTTTCGAATTAAACCAACAAATTAAACATTAGACGCCAATTCAAACAGCCGGAAATATTCGCAATAGTTCAGCACCGTCGGTCCACACGGAATATTTACACGTTAGCCCAAAGTTGTTGGTACGACAAATTACGTTTTGCCACGACAAAGTTTCTATGCTTTGTTGATAAAAGAAGTTACGGACGAATAACTTTAATATCAATCTACAAATAAAATTATGTTTTGTATCTTATTTTATGTACACGAATTGACGACTGGTCTGTTGGTTACGATACCAGTCTGACTCGTAGAGGGTTCCGTGTATGAACTTTATATATTACGTATGTAAAGTACATAATCTTTAAACGTCTGGTTTGAATCTGAGTATATGTGTTCGTGTATTTGTATGTATGGCACCTACGACTATCAATAAGTCAAAATATAATAAATGTGTTGTATTATTATAAAATGGAATATTCTTTTTTAGAGTTTCGTGCCTAAAAAAGAAAAAGGAACCCTTATAGGACCACTTCGTTATCCGTCCGTCTGTCTATCTATCTGTCTCTGTTTTTCTCAGGAACGCGTGGAAGTATCAAATTGAAATTAATATCAAATACGCAGGACTGCATTCCTCTTGAGCTGAGAAAAAATCAAGCTTCTATGTCAACGCAATTAAAAGGCACGGCCATTTATGCCGGATATCTTGGCACTAGCAAGGCAATTAAAACCTATAGGGTACTCCCCGTTAACCTAAAATTATCAAATTTGACAAGAAGCTATTATTGTCTTATAGCACAGATAAGGAAAAAATCTGAAAACCGGAAATTTGCAGTTACATCACAAAAAAAAATGTTTTGGCATTACTAACAACTCTGTACGGAACCCTCGGTGCGCGAGTCCGACTCGCACTTGTCCGGTTGTTTTATTTCAATTAATTTCATTTTTAAGCCGACACTGAATCCCTTTATCACAACTATTACTTAACACTTGAGTAAAATTGATAAGCATAAGTGAATATTGTAGTCTCATCGATGTTTATTCTACTCAATCCATTTCCAGCGCAATAGCGATCGATAGCGGACCAGTAGCAATCTCATCTGTGCAATATTTCGCGATCTGCCCCTGACACTGACATACGCCTGAAACGTGAGCGCGCCCACCGGAATAACCTGAAATATGAAGCGTAGGTCGCAAACGTTGCTCGAAAGACGCTATACCGTACTTTAAAATTTACGTCTCTCTATTGTGCACTTCTTCCATCTGTATGAAACGTTTAGTGACTAGGTATTTTTTTCTACTTGCAGCTCCACAGGAGCACATGCCTGTCTGCAACCATAGGTCCCACTGTTGGGCAGGGATCTCTCCACACACCTGAGAGAGGTCTGGAAGGTTGGAGGGTATACGCTGTTTCAATGTGGATTGGTGGGGAGAGACATGTTAGTGTCCAACCATATCGCATGTCTTCAAACCGCCCACAAGGGCTCTGACAAGGTTTAATTCTACCGTCTAATGATAACAACCGGACCAACACCTAAACACGCTTAGCTTCGCTTGTAAGGACTAAGTTAAAAAGCCTCATTTTTTGTGAGAAGAATAGCAAACAAGCCTGCAAGTCACGTGGTGTGGTCATTGCAGCTCATGAACACACACACCTCAAACAAGGCTAAAGTTCTATCTGAGATTGTACGTAGATGTGTAACTCATGTGGACTAAGGTGGTCGCCTCGCTGTAGGTATACCCGATAACCACACTTCTCCGATCGAAACACAAAATTGCTTCACGGCGGATTATGAGGGCGGCGGTGGTACCTCCCCGATCGAATTATGCTTCTACCATCTATTAAAACCTTATATTTGTATCGTCGTTGTTGGTAAGGATAAATATATTCTTCTAACTTCTGCGCCGATTACTCAAAACAGAGTCCACCCAATGATCGATAGCCAAAAAATGCAAATGTAGAGCGCCTTTAATGTGTGTAAATGGAAGAGAAAGCACCTCCGTTACGTGAGGTCCATTGGAATTTTCTTAGAACAAATTACCTATGGAAAACATATCGTTTCGTTAAAATTTGGGAACAAGGTAGCTTCAATACGGGACAGATTGTCTCAAAAACTATCTTTTATCTCGAAATAATAAATGTATTTACTTGAATAATATATGTCTATTAATATTTGTACCCCAGGTGTGATTGTAATCGTAATATTGTATGATAAATGTTAATAAAAGACAAATATTTTAAGTAGCATGTGAAAATACATTTAGAAAAATCATGTTTTATCCACGGACAATTGTATATGGCATTATAAGGAGTATCCAACCTGAAAATCCACATTACATCTTAGCAAAAGATGACAGAACCAAAAAAACGTGTCTTTCGGAACTGTGTCCCCTTTGTCAAATATCCAGGATCGTAAAATAGGTAAGTATTTAAAATTCAAACCCATTATGAACAAATTATCTTTAGGACATTCTTATAATGAATACGTTGATTGACTGAATGAAATAAATTTATTCGACTTTTATAGTGTCGGGTTCGATTCCCGCCAGGCAGACATTTAACTATGAATTTAGATTTCTGTTCTGGGTCTGGGTGTTTGTGTATTCGTCTTGTATGCGTCCATGGCACCTACGACACAAGCTTATACATCCTAGCGTGGCGCTATGCATATAGAGACCGTTTGTTTAATATCTATTATATTCCAAACTGTGTACTAATAATTGTTTACGATCATCAGAATAGGAAATAAAACAACAAATTCAAGCTATAGTCACTTTATTGAATAATCTAAAACTCACAAAACTCTTTAAATACTAAAAGGGAATTAGCCAAATTGGAAGGCCCCAACTCGTGTGCAGTATAGTTAAATATTAATGAGGTATTCATGGAACGCACGAAGGCAACAGATTATCGAAATATAATAAGTATGGAATGAAAACTGGCCAACAATAAACTAGAAGGATTTGTACTATTATTTTTAAGTTCATAGGACCCTTCGTGTTTCGACTCTGGAAGCACCACCGCTTCATTTATTTCAGTCTTATAACACAATGTTATACGCCATGTGTTCTAGTTTGACGTGTGTATGGTAAGGGGTTCCAACGGATTCCTTAATTGTAGCAACGCATCCCGGGCCTCAGATACGACTTTGATTCTGTTTGAGGATGACTGATTGCAATCCTTTTTATATCCCACTGTTGGATATGGGTTTCTCCTTACAACTGAGTATGCTCTACCAGTCGCCTCCAATGCAGATTGATGGAGATACCGGTTAGTGGCCACTCGGGGTAGGGTGTTTTCCAAACAACTCACAAGGCCACTGACAAGTTTTAAAGACTTCTATCCTATAATAACAAAAGGGACCAACTTCTTAACGTGTCCTCCAAAGCATAAAAGCGCATGAAATTTTGCCACTCGCAGTCACCCTTCCAACTCCCGACGGCGTCCAACGTTGTTTAATTAACTTCTAAGATCGTAACCACAAGTTTTACTACAGGTGACCACGAGTGGCGGTACAAAACTCATTGACCTGCCTAGTGAAATTTACAGCACTAAAGAAATACCTACATCGTTTTCATTATTTTTCTAAGAAAACAATTGAATACCCTTCCTTGAAAAGTTATTGTATCGTCACCAAAAATACTCATTAACAATGCCAGAACGAGGGCCAGGTGTCGTCCTCCCTCGTTCCGCAGGAAGGCTCCTTATATACGCCAATGTTATAGATACTGGTTGAATTTCCAGGGACTCGCGTCGCCCCGATCGCCACGTAAATGGGAACAAAAAACCAATTGAACATAGATAATTAAGTACATACAATTGATATATTTACTGTAAAAATGATACGTTTGTTAAAACAAAACACTGAAATCCTCAATAGACAGAACCAAAATAAGAAAATCCAGTCAAAATAGTAACTAGATGCCCGCTGCATATGCACAAGGCATTGTGCTCGTCGATTCTATACTTGTTATATTTCGATATTTACAGATAAAACCTACTTATACTATCAAATCTTAGAACTAAAATGAATCATTATGAATTGCTACCGTAATCACTTAAATACTATTCCTTAAATCGTGAATATTAATGAATAATGGTTTCCAGTAGATAATAATAGGGTTATAATATTTTGGTGTTATAACATGAGGTTAGGTTAGGTTCAGTGGAATATATTTCAGAATAGGTACGTCCCTAGTAGCCACCTAAATATTATTACGTTAGACAAAAAGAGTACTTGTAGATAGTAATAATATTAATAAATACTATTGATATAGGGTGAGGTGATGTATAGAAATGGATTTTATTTTTATTATCAAAGCACCTCATGACTCATAACGTTTTTCTGTTACTGTCTTACAGTTAAGAATAATTCGAATTCAAGATAATCAGTTTTAGCAAACTATACCTTTAGAATGGGTACTTGGTGATTGTGGAATTGTACCGTAGAATGGTACTTGTCAGGTAATCTCATCGTGGTGCATATTGGGCACCGAACAATAACTTACATACTTGTCGAGGAATTATTAGACGGTGGCGAACACCTGGCACGCGGGGTAGTTACTGAGCGTGCCCCTTTGGTCCAACAGAGCGCACGCGCACAGTGGAGGAGCAGGGTCGCAAGCGGTTAGAATAGGGGTACTAGTCATTCATTAGCAACGATATGAGGTGAATCCGACTTCATGACAAATCGTAATGTCTTGGCCTAATAGCTGTAGCGGGACGGGGATTGAGCTTGTACAAGCCCCAGGAGGAATCTAATAAGTGTCGCGCAAGGGGGGACACTGGTGCATCCTTTGTCAATCTCGAAGACTAAGACTAAGACCAAGACGAACCCTAAATCAAATGTGTAGCCGCTGAGGTTTTAGTACATAGCTCATATCTTAGGGTGATAACCCAGGTTGAGTTTCTCACTGGGGACCTGCAGTTTAAACCCCTCGCCCGCACATTGACTATTCGAAGTCATTTCCAAATTAGAAATTATCACTTGCTTTAACGATGAAAAAAACTTATAGATTCAAGAGAATTCATAAGAATCTAAATGGTGGGTGAAGTCTAATTCATAAATCGCCAGTTTTTTTTACGTTTAAAAAGTAGCAAACGAGCATGCAGTGCTAAACGGTCACTGCAGCCCATGGACAGCTACATCTAAACTCAAACAGGACTAAAGTTCTATCTAAGGGCGTACGTGGATTCGTCACTACTCCTGAGGACTAAGACGGTCGCGTCGCTGTAAGAGTCGGCAACCGCACCTCTCCAACCGAAACAAAAAGTGTTTTACGGCGGATTATGAGAGCGACGGTGGTAATTTTTCGGGCAAAATATAGTTCTACCACCTATTAAACAACGTGGTGGATTATGATCGAAACTTAACTTTCATTCTGAGACCAGTGTCACGCAATGTTACTCATGGATTGATCATGACTAATTTCTACCGGTAAACACTATAACTTTCGTCGTAATCTAAAATTGTTAACAATAGATAGACAGAGTAACAAATCTCAAAATGGTAATACTTACATTTAATAAAACTTTAATTTATCCGATAATTCAATATAGTCTAACGGGATGCTCAACTACGTAGTACGGCGGGTCTTCCTTATCACAATGTCTAAAAGATTGATGTAAGATTATCATTTAAGTGCTAATTATATTATTTTACAGTCAAAGGGAGAATATTTATAATTACATTACTGGCAGTCTCAAATATATCAAGTAAGAACTGTTTGTTTGTGTTTATCGAAACATTATCGGATATATTTATACGAATATAACTAGATTAATTATAATAACTTGTTATGACCTTTTAATATAGTAAAAGATGTGATATTGAATTTTTAACTACATTTAATTTTCAAACTACAACACAAGTACGATCAAATATGGAAATTCTAAATGAGTACGCTTTCCACAATCATGATCGTAGTCAACTATAAAATGTCTTACGAAAGTTATTAGCTTTAATCGAACATTTAATTTGAAATTACATCTTTATATATATATAACTGAAATCTGTATATTACCAGGTGCGCTACCCTACATAGCACCCGGGCCACACCTTACAACGCTTCTCCAGCATTCCTAATAGTCATCGATAGCGCACGAAGCGATAACCGATACCATTATGTACTTCATCGATTTATTAACCGGTATAAATTCGGTTATATAGAAACTCGTCATATTTCAAAAACTAGTGTTTTATTTTGATGGTAAAATTGTGATTTTAAATTGGAAGCGGATTACCAATGACAGAAGCAAGAGGCAAATACGCTATCTAGCATTAATATAGGCTCGTGAAACTCAGTGAAACTTTTTTATGAAAATACAGACACGAATTTCTCAAAAACAAAAAGATGTAATGTTTGACTTATCACTCTTCCGGTTAACAGACGATAAGTTAAACAATACCGTAAAAGTATTTTTAAAAGCTAAAAATAAAAGAAAATATATTAAAAATAAGGAAAACTCAAATAAAACAAAAATAAATCGTACAAGATACATTTTACTAGACGCTCGCGGCGCACATAATACATTTCTATACCCGTTTCGTTGGCGTCGCCACTCGCTTACTTCAGACAGACAGACCGACCGACAATACCGGTACACCATATTGCGTGCGGTACAAGATGGTGACCTCAGATGATATTGCTCTATACTGCGACTGACTATTATTATATGATCTATAATTACAAGTAAATAAAATATATATACTTCATACATATTTTTGCAATGTATGTATGTTTTTTATTACTCCAAAAATGGTACAAATCACGCACTCAATTCTATAAGTCTCTACCTTTGAGCCGGGTATCATAGAGTAGCAAACGTAGTTCGTAGTGTGTCCAAAGAGTAGCACACGTGCGTGCAGGCCACCTGATGTTAAGTGGTCACTGCAGCCCATGGACACCAACATTTAACCTCGAACAAAACTGAAGTTCTTTCTGAGGTCGTACATAGATGTGTCACTCCTGCGTACTAAGATACCTCTGGCTGCAAGTGTGCCGGCAACCGCACCTCTCCAACCGTAACACAGAATTTTTTTCACAGTGGATTGTGAAGGTGGCGGGCGCACTCCCCGGATGAACTATAGCTCTACCACCTCTCAAACATGTACAATTATAACATATGCATATTTAGGTTCTAATGTATTTAATACAAGTATTTATATATGTAAATTTACAAAGCCTGTCGCACTTCTGTCTGTCCGAATGACAACTAACGCGACACACATAACAAAAATAAAATAAAAATACAATACGGACCCAACTTTAATGAAGGTACCTTGAAAATGTTTTAAACGAAGATAAACTTTGTTTAAAAGATCGAACACTATCAGCTCACATACATTATTTACTATAATCCATATAACGAGACTGTCAATATAATTATACTAGTTTTCATGTAAGCGGATAAATTATCAACAATTAATGAAATTTAATACCGATTATTACAATTATTGTCAATGTTATTATGTATACAAGAGATGTTCTTGTGATGTATCGGAAAAAATATAATGTATACAGAATGCCGTTGCAAATAATTACGATATTTATAAAGTGACAAATGATGTGCAAATGTTGGAGATATCGCCGACTTACTCATCGGCGTACACGTTATTAAAAGCTTACTCGTGTACATGGAAGTAGTAAAGGATCGTGCGGCCCGCCCGGTGCCAAGTGGTCACTGACGCCCACGGACGTCTGTAGCCCAATCTTACCCGAAGTCGATCCCACATGTTTTATTACTCCTAAGGGCTAAAGTAAACCGCCTCAAAAGCCGATCTGCCGCACCCTCAGAACCAGAACACAGTGGCGGCACACCACCGCTGAGGCAGAAGAAAGTCGTAAGACTACTACTTTTAAAGTAAATAAATTATATTAAATCAATATATATTTCTCCCACACGCTACTTCCACTTCTACTTAAGACAAACGATTCCTGTTGTAGTAATTTTTGGCAACACAACGATAGCTTCTCTGCTTAAAAACTAGATACACATTTAAAAGCTACATATTATCACAAACACGACAACCGCCTCGTGTTCTGTCATCATACTCCATGTTAGAATGATCTGTCGATCAAGTTATTGTACAGCTCGCGGTCGAACCACGCACTTATTGTAGGAAATGTCAGGTAATATATTAAGGTATTGCGCCACCACCGGCGCGCCGAGCGGGCGCCACGCAATGCGGCTGTCGACGTGGCCACCGATGGCGGGTAATGTTTCCTTAGTAAATTAGTCTACTTATCCATATTTCTTAAAATACAAACAATCCAGACAAAGCGTTATATTTGGTACGTTACACACGTTCTTCCTTCTGAAATAGTGTTAGCGCGCCGCCGCCGCGCAGGCGAATGTGACAAAAATTAAGGACACTACAATAAGAATTTTCATTCAATAGTTGATGGAATAATACACGTCCAATAAACAAAATCGTTACATTATATATGCAGCTAAGTTATTCCTTCTTTAGCGTTGATCACAAATTGTCTCTTTTACACATCGAAATAAATTCGAACCGAGTTAACAAGAACACATCAAATACTACGAATAATAAATTAAAACTAGTAACATTTTAATTCAATAAAATAAAACAGGAACAGCATGTATACGTTACTCGCGAACTGCTCGGATAACTTCACGCCGTAAGGAGAGTAACCATAATAAAATAAATTCTCATCGGAGACTAACTTCACCCCGTTCCCTCTGCGCGCGCAACTTTTAGTTCATTCGGAAAAATTCACTCTCATCTGATTTTCGTAACGCGCCAAAAGAAGTACAACTTCAATAACCTAAAATTCAAACAAAACATATTCTGCGCGCGCGCTTGCCGCTGAGCGGTGGGCGGGACACCCTGGTACCCTACCGACAACAGTAATACAAACTGTTATCGTTCAATGTATTCATGAGAATAAATGTATTTTCATCAACATCAACATCATCGATCCATTACTGTCCCACTGTTGGACACGGCTCTCCTCGGAATGAAAAGGGTTGGACCATAATCCACCACGCTGGACGAGTCCAGATTGCTTCGAGTCCTCAATACACAGTTGGAAACGTGATGGACATCTCTCTGATATATAGTTCTCATGTTTGACCGATTGAGAGGATATACGACCGGCTCAACAGTGGGACAGTGATAGATTAACGACCAAAATATTAATTTTTGTATAACGATATCCATTCCTTTTAACTTATCGTGTTTCTCTCGACCCCAGAAAGCCCTCAATGCGATTATCTTATATAAAAAGACATAATTCTACTTTTTATATTTTTAAATCGACGTTTCAAATACTGGCCAGGCTGTTATGCCATTAATTTAATTCTATATGAAGATCTAGTCCGAGGAGCCCACATACACACTAGAGGAAGATTTAGTCATAAAAGTGAGACAGTCTTTGGTGAGTTTTATTAAATTTATTATTTTATTTACCAATTAGTATCAGGTAATAGAGATTAGTAAAGTTTTAAGTCTTTTCATACAATTATTGAGCGGTGACATTTGAAATAATATAGTTACATTTACTCCCAATTGTTTCGGAACTGTCAATTGTTCCTAGACTGTCAAATGTTCCTAGACGGTCAATTGTTCCTATCACATGGTCATACTGTCAGACTGTCATATGGTCTCAGTGTCAATTATTCGAAGATGATAAATTTTTCCGGGACCGTCAGCTAAAATAGACAATTTACAACTGAATTTTAATCATTTTTTATATTATGTAACGAGTACTCACGATTTGCGGTTTTTGAATTGCCTATATTAATTTTAATCATTTTTAAACTAACAATTAATTCTCTGATTATTTCCATTCGACAGGACACCGCGGCCCGGCCCGCGGCGGCGCGCCACCGACGAATACCACGTTAGGAATCATCAGGCCGCTTGTATTTCCATCCGTCCATCCATTGACTTTAGGCTAACTCTATATATAAAAGGAGTTCCATCGTTTTATATTATAGAAGAAGCAAACGAGCATGCCTCTATGATGTTAAATGGTCAATGCCACCCATGGACACCTATAACCAAATCTATACAGAACGGAAATCATATTTGAAGTCGATCACACGTGCGTCCGTACCCATGGGAATCACCGCACCCTTATTACAACACAGCAGCGGCATGCTGCTGCTACACGGCAAGAAAAGTGAGCGGTGGTGCCGCTACAGTCGGTTTTTTTATTATAATAAGCACGCGATCGGTCGCATTCCGCCTGACGGTGACGCCACCACAAATAGTTTTACCGTCTTTAATTAAAAAATCATTCTCCATTCCAACTCTCTACTATAATTTTCTCATACATCTAATAATCAAATGATTTATTACTTATGCGTGGGCTCGTAAAAGGACTACAAAAAAACCCTTTTTACTCCATTCTCTCATTCGAGCAATCACAAGCCCTCGTCAAATATTCGCTTTGACGCGCCGTCAAATATGTCGACTCGTAGATGGAGAGTTGATGCATGTTACATTAATATTATCATTTAATTACAGTTAAATCAATCTATAATTCAATCACAATCAATCAGTAAACAAACTCATCCAAAAAAGAATAAACAGAACCTTGTATCGCTAGGAACTCGTGAATACAATGCACTAATGATTAAACATAAATGTTTATACTTGTTTTCAAAAGGCAAAATAAAAATTAGCTGCCACAACACATGCGCTGGTCACCTACAGCGCGTCCGGCGCGGTCCGGTGCGGTCCGGCGCGGTCCGGCGCGGTCCGGCGGCAGCCGAACTTCGCGTAGCACAGCTCTTTCTATGCCCAAACACACCTCTGCCAAAGGTCCCCGCCCACCTTTATAGCATCTGTGCGTAACAAAGCCTTTACGGGCTTGCCGCCGCGAGCTCGGGGTAGATTCAAGTGACAAATACTCTCAAAGTTATAGAGAAACAATTGCCTGCAGTCCTTTCTTTTGTGCCCACTGCTGGGGAGGGCGATAGCACACGTTTAGTGAGATACATGTACAATACAAAGAATCAATTACAAAACTAATACTGTACTATACTTTGTCACAAAATCTGTCGGCGCAATAAAAAATACATAAATCAATTACTTCGTTTTTTAGTACAATAACGCGAAGTTCTTTTAGTGCTTTTAATGATCCGCATTGATTGACGATATTATTTGATAAGATTTACGTAATATACAGGAAATACATAATAAAAAATAAAAAAACATGTTTTTTCCTTGTTCAAGGGTGAACGCTGATACAAACAATAATCGAATCGGCCGGCAGTCGCGCGGGGCGGGGGCGGGCACCCCCGTCGGGGCGACAGGGGTGCCACAATGATAAAAACGACTGTCATGTGTAACTAAACAGTCGCTAGAGCGCGCTCGGACGCGCTGTATAATAACATATAGTATTAAATTTCTGTGCTTCGAATAAACCGCTTTATCTTCCCGTGGGGGTCATACGAGACGACCAAGGGATTATCCAGAAAATGGGCAGCGCCATCTCCCTGCTGAGTTATCCGTTCTGCGGGAGGCCTGTGCCCTGTTATCTACATTAGGATAACTACACTGCGTACGGCGGGCGCGCCAGTAAACATAACTGTCAACACTTCCACCTTACGGGTAGTTTTATTAAACTGCCGAATATCCATATAATTAACTAAATTAACATTATCGAATAGCTTGTTTCAGTACAACCAGCTCTAGTTCAGTCGAGGTTATCTTCAGCTACATACTGTTGTATATTTTCCAGGACAAAATGCCTCTCAGCGTGTGATTTCTTATGTCCACATCACATCGCGCCTCCAGTTTGTCGCTACATAGTGTAATTCCTCACGACAAGGTCGTTTTCTTCATAATTAAAATCCAAGCATTCTTTTGACACTATTTTTTAATAGCAAATGTTTCTCATTCCTTTCCTGCGCTGTGAGACCTGTCCAATCGAACCTCTCTATCCCCAGAAACGTTGGAGCGGAGCCTACATAATTAACTTCCCGTTAAACTTGACATTGCCGTTAGCGTTCGGGGCCTCGTCGCAGCCGGCGCTGCACTGGCTGGCGGGCTTCCTGTTGCGCCGGGACTTCTTGATGCAGGAGTAGATCGGCAGGACGAGCAGGACCAACCCGGAGACGCCGATGAAGATGCCCGCCAGGTAGAAGGACAGATCGTAGGAGTCGGTTACGTCGAACACCCAACCTGGAATGTTAATAGATGAATTTAGTACATATTGCAAAAACGATAGGAGACAAATATTTTATAATATATAATGTATATATAAATCTATTTGTTTAGGACTATATCTATGTATTTCATAACTTTATCTTTATTTAGCATAGATAGATAATAATATCATTTCTTTTTTAGGGTTGTCTTATATCTAGATAGGACTCCCCAAGAAAAGGAACTCAGTGGTCACCACCCTCGATAGTGTGTGTTGCCGACCGCAATAAATGAGACTTCGATGTGAGAGGTTGCTGCCCATTTACTGGATCGAACACCTTGATCGCTTCCTACGACATCCCCGCGACGACAGGCAGTGGTGCTGCTCGAGGCCGACACCGGGTTCAAGTCTATGCCTACATTACGATTCTTTGACTAATGAAAAAAACATGAAAAAGAAGTGAGCATCCCCTCCACCTAATTTAAAACCACTCCCGTATTACCGTCCTCTAGCGAAAATGTCGTTATCCAACAACTAGTCGATTTCGACATTTCAAGGTATTCAGAATTAAAAAGTTTTACTATTTGTAAGTACTCTGTTAGATCTATTTATGATAATTCAGACTCTTGCATAAAGTAAGACACAATTTTAAATTACCCTCTTTTTGGGTATATTTCAAACGGTAGTTTTGATATGTAACCGCGTACTAGTTTAAGGACGGTAAGATGGACCTACAACAGAATCACTATTTTGTCTTCCAAGTAATCTTAAATTTCGTAGTAGTCTAAAATGTGTTTAATAAAAATATTTTTACCAGCTAACGGCGGACCGATGAGATTAGCGACCCCCTGGATCAGCAATAGCAGACCGTACGCATTTGTAAACTTTTCCAGCGTAATTTGCTCCACGAGAATGATGCTGGTCAGGGAGTAGTTGGCCGCTATGAAGGCTCCGAAGGCGCCCGTGGCGGAGGCCAGCCCCAGGTAGGATCCGGTGAGGAGAGGCATGATGAGAGTGACCAGCCCACAGAGCACCATGCAGCCAGCGTACACTAGGCTGGGATTGACCGACTCCCAATCGCCCACCCAGCCGAGGAGGATCTGAAATTATGATTGAGGATATTTTTAGTTTTCCGTTTTCTAGATGTATGGCGTGGACGAAGTGGCAATAGAATAAGCAAGGTTGACAAAATAAATGACTAAATAAAATAAAAGAATGAAACAATTAGTGAATGGATGAATGTATATATTCCCTAAACCACTATTGTGAGAAACATAAACAAATAAATATTACTAAATCGACAATGTCTCATATTATGTTGTAATGTAAGTTGTGCAATTAATTTCATTTCCTCTCAATTCATCAATATTCAAATGAATAAGTAAATCAGATTCACACCAGGATTTCCTGTGCCACGGATGCCATGGACACACCCAAAGACCAGTACACAAACACCCAGATCCAAGACATAAATCTAAATTCATTATGCTTGAATGGAAATCGAACTCGGGACTCTGGGTACGTCAGACGGGTATTGTGACCGCTAGGTCATGAGAGGTCAACAATAGAACGTCAAAATAACAAAGACCCACAGATCGAAGGGCTCTGAATGCGCCAACTTATGGTAGAAAATGTTACCTCCTCATTATTTGCGCCCCAGTCAAAAAACTGCACTGCACTGCCGTGTTCCTAATCAACTCTCAAAGTTTTGGCACTCATTGTACTGTAGTTCTATTCGACCTTGGCGACTGAACACATGATGGGAACAAACAGTTTGTGGATGAGACACTCATGTTTAATTTAAATGAAAAATCTCATAGCCAAGCATCTGGCTGTACCTTTAATTTGAAAATACTGTCAATTCTATTTACACGAACTGATAGACCAGTAGTTCCCAAACTTTATGAGCAACGTGGTGCTGATATTGGTGGTAATTTTTTTTTGTACCATGCATGCCGCCTTGATGGTAAGTGGTCACTGTCCCTATCGGAATTAAAGTCCTACCCGAGATCGATGTTACTGCTACTGCTACTGTCCCGCGGACTAAACTGGAACGCCTTGAGTAAGTGTCTCACATTTACTACACTCTTCAAAGCAAAACAAAGCAGACTTTAACACGGCTGTTATAGGCAGAAATATGGCGGTGGTGTCTCCGGACAAAACCACGAATGGTTTCACTATAATCATCATTTACTTTATCAAGTAACAAAGACTTATTGTAATTAAAATATATTATATGTGTGTATATGTGTGTATATGTGTGTATGTATATGCATATATCTTCTAAACCTCATGCGTTCCTATCCTTTGGAATTAATTTTGATCTCTCTGTTATACTAGACCCTTCAAACCAAAATACTACCATGTATTTTCGAGAACCCAGCAAAAGTTATAAGCCTGGGTGAAAATAGTTCTAATTAATATTTTAATCATTTTAGCTCTGCGGAGATCCCACCGAGACCTATAGCGTCAAACGTATAATTGGCCTTCAAGTATAATTTGAACCTGCGGTAATCTTAGCTGTAAGTTTTCCATATACTGTAAAAATAAAATAAAATAAATAAATACATCACAACAACAACATGCGATGTCTTCCTTTTCTTAGTTCAGTCGCAAAATGTTGCTTTCTTATTCTTCTTAGTATTTTGTAATTAAAACTTCTAT
>DWKL01001027.1:0-15840 GCA_018249415.1 Phareas burnsi | reverse complement strand
ATAATCGTTAATCATATATCGATGTCATTAACGTCGATTCGTTTAAAAAATATCCTTTATTGTCGAGGCCGAAGTGAAATCAATGTCTTAACACTCATCACAGTCTTATATCAATTATTATTTAATAGTACTAATGTTGGTTAGGTGAATGGTGTGGCTTTGTATAGCACCATTTCCTCTTGTCACGTGGAATATCGCAGGAAACGGCTAAGGGATTCAATCGTAAGTGACGGGCAGCAGTATCGTCCTGCGAGATTATTTATCTACTGGGCTCGCCAATTCACAGCTAAGCCCTGTGACTGTGACTACAATAAAAAGTTTTCACGAGAGACACGTGTCTATTAAATAATTTACTGTCTGCAGTCTGTTAGATAAGATATACTTACCTACAATGTTTTAATAAAGTAAAGCTGAATGTCGAGTTATCGTAATAAAAACACTGTTGGCATACCCGACAACCACGTCTTGTCTCTCTTCCACATAACTGACTATCGTCTGTTGAATATAATTCTGTTTAATTAAAGTCAGGTTAATTAAATTCCTTTCTCGCCTATTCACGATGGTAATAAAATTTAGAATATTTCGCCAGATTAATGCTACAATGCTCAAATTTGATTGCGATATTGATTCGGATCAAGTATCGAAGGACAATGGTTACAACGGACTTTACAAGAGACGGGATTCTTGAGTTCTGTCGTTAAATTATTTGGAGTGATAGATGGAGCAACAAATTAATTAAAAGAAAAATAAGATATTGAATTGCAAGTCCTCTTGAAGACTTCATCAGTATAGTATCTAAATATGTAGTATAAATCTGAAGCAGGTAAGACGTCAACCGATCTACGCAAAAATATAGACTATGAAAATGGTACGCTATTCATAACGAAAGTAAATAATATTTTATTTAAAACCTAATAATCTTTAGTTAATTTAGTAAAGCTAAAGAGCTGGCGTACCATCCTAATATGGTATTTATTACGTACCATCCTAATATGATATTTATTACAAAAGTTATATTTTCATTACGAACAATCTGAAATTTAGATGAGAAAGCCTTTTCTCATCCTTAACATCCAATCGATCTCTATTTCTGAATACGTGTTCGAACACGAACACACTTACCTGAATTGGTCTCTAGAGTTAAGAGTCTCTTGCTTTATCGACAGTATAACGGGCCCTAGGTCTTCGTCATTTGTGAAGTAGTTCCAGTGTTCCGTCCCGTAGAAATACTTCTCGTACGTTTCTTGTTCCACTGACGTCAGTTCGAAGCCGCCCGATCTCTCCCATTGTTCTTCTATGGCCGTTTTTTTCTTTGGCGTGCTGCCGCCGTTTTCGCTGCTGTCTTCCGCTGCTTCATCGAGGGATCCCGATGTTCTTTGACGTTCTGTGAAGAATATATTTCTTTAGTAGCTATACAGATCTGATTTACTTAAAACGATTTTGAATATCGTTCTTCAAGGGTAATTCCGTTTCAATTGTTTTTATATTCTTTTTACACGATTTCACATCCCATTCCGTATATATGCGGATACATATGCGTAATCTATGATGAGTCTATGTTTAAGAATTAATAATCATTTATCTCTTAATTATCTAAATATTAGAATTGATATTCAGTATATTAAATTAACATTACAAATAAGAAATAACTCGTTACATTATTCTTGGGAAAACAAAGAAATTAAAAAGCTTATAATTTAATAAAGAAACCAGAAACAAAGGTAAAAGACAAATACATTATTCTTTTTCATCCGCATCACTTTCCTTAACTCTGTCAAAAAAGTCACGTCAAATTTATTGGATTATTATGTGCGACAGTTTCTGCGCTAAAAAAAGGAAGGATTCCACGAATAGGTATGAATCCAATATTTACTTCTTATAAAAATATTATTGTGTATTGCCAGCAAAGCAGAGGTTTTTGATTCACGAATAGGTACTTTGTTCAACCAGGACCGAAATTTATTAACCTAATTTATATCTAAGCAAACGGAAATATTTAATAGCAAATTTATGTTGGCACATCATTCATATTAATTATATTCATTGATTTAAACAAGCATATTTTTATAACGCCACCATCGCTTTAAATGTAAAATATATCATTAAGTTATCTGTAACTCTAATCACACATTTTAAATTTAAATTAAAAACAAATCCAACATACGCTTGTAATGTTCGTTTGACTTTGTACCATGTCACCGTTGCTCCAAATCCCGCAGCTTACCGTGTCTCCGCTCCACTTCGCCTGCTGTTTGGGGCTCGCTGATAAAATTTAATTTCGCGAACGAACATTTTGCACGTCGGCGTGTTTCATAACGATGGCAAACCCTGTAAAGCCATGCGTCAACATGACTCAGGGATGTTTTTATACGACACCTGTTTTGCGGCGCAGTTTCGTCTGCATTTTTACGATTATCTTGCAGGGACCAAAATAAATGCGGTGTGAAAATAACCCAGTATTTCTTTACGTAATATCCTGGATCTTTGAATGAATAATAGTTGCGTTCTAATTGTTTAATTCCTTTCCAAAATTAGTACGTAAGTACAAACAAAAAAACGGCTTTTCACGGTTAGCATCATTAAAAATAAGCAAATGTAATTAGAGACAGGCACTTATTTTGAATAACAGACACGTAGTTCGGTTTTATTTGTTAGTATAGGTGTGATGCTTTAATTCTCGACCTGGCAAGGGTTCGTGGCCAAAAACGCTCATCTAGATAAGAGCATATTTCGGGTGGAGGCCATTCAAATATGGCGCCGTATACGCTCGTTTACCTTTTAGGCTTGTATACTGCCTTTGTTTTATAAACTGCTATAAACGGCAAATGACCTGAGTCCTAAAGTTTAAGTATAGTGAACACGTCTATGCCAAATTAAGATAAATTTTGTTACTCATAAATCATCGAACGTCGCGATTAGGGTTTCGAGGGTCGTGGGAGAATTGATGTTGATAAATAATAGACGCTTGACACTGCTAATTTTACACTAGGATTTCTTGTATTATAAACACTCTGACCCAGAACATAGGCATATCTAAAGCTATCATATAGATATCTTTACCGCTGGGAGTTGAACCTCAGTTTCTTTGCATGGCATGTCAGATAGGCCACCCGACTTTTGTGCATATATACAATGCTGTAAGCTGCAAATAAAAAATGGATAGTTTTCCAAAAAATATCTTTCCATAACAAAAAGATATGTTAGAGCTACTTTAGAGCCATCATAAAGATCTAGGTTACACGCTTTATAGTTGTATGGTTGAGTGTATTGTGTGTGGCAACCGTTTGTTAGAACAAAAATAAAATTAAAAGACGAAAATGTTTGTTACATTGCAAAATAAAATCCTGTAAAGAATGTTGGTAAACCAAATTACATCTATAAAGCTGGTGCCAGGCTTGGAATTATGTAACCGAGTTGTGGTTTGTCACATTCTGTGGTCGTTTCTCGAATACCCTCCTACGCATGTTTCATGCGAAATTACTCTGTTTCTGTACTACATATATATTACATGCAATCTACTGATACTGATTGGCTTGGCATTGAGAAGGGGTCGTTACGCGACGGCGAGGAAATTATACGTAGGTATTGGCTTTAACACATTGTTAATTATACTTATGTCGATCAAGTAAATAAAATAAACCCTCGTACTTTATAACGGCTTTATACAAAACATAAAAGTAGGATGTAACTTTTTACCGCGTAAAAGTAACAACGAACATCCAGTCCAGTGGTAAGTTGTCGCTGATGCCCATGGATATCTATAACCAATTCCATAAAGTACAGGAGTCTCATCTTAAGTCGATTACCCTTCATATCTGAACTCAAGAATGCTACACTACTTTTATTTTGTTAGAAGAGTGACGAACGAGTTTGCATGCACCTGATCTTAAGTGGTCACTGCAGCCATGGATGCCACCGCAAGGGAATCAGAGTTAGAATTCTACCAGCCTTAACATAGTGAAACAAAAGTGACGTGCAGGGTAGGCTGTAAGAAACATTTAGAACGCCAAGTCCGTTATTTTGGTTACAGAGTCGGTAGGAGCGTCGAGCAAATTATTAAAAATGCCACTTTGCTTCTCGAGTCATCCAAGAATATTCGAACAACGTTTTTTCATTGTCGCTTCGCATCGCATGAAATATTAATAAATAGCAAATTTTCAGCACTTCTTATTTCTTGTGTGGCCGTCGCTTTTGGATAATTTTCCCTCTGGGGACACATGATATGCCTATAAGTACACTTACACATAATATATAAGGTATGTTAAGCTAAATTAGCGTAGACGGGCGGGAAAATAAAAAAGGGCCGGGCAGTCAGTTTGCCTTATGCATCAGTAATAGGAGAGTAAATGTCACTGGAAAAAATTCTTGGACCCCTCCTACACGATTAGGTAGCCTTCGTTGAGATGAGAAATGAATATTCTATGCCTCAATATTGCTGTACGATACGGCATACAACGTGAATAACCCGAAATATAATATTAAGGAGGTTTTATCTTTTATTGTGAGTATAATGTGCTTATGTTTATAAAAAGCCGTGGTACCATAGCGATTTAAAATTCAGCCTTCCACTTTGGAGTTCCGAGTTACGAATCCCAGTCGAACTAAATTTTTCGTAGTTGAAATAAATGATTGGCGTTATTAGTCGATTAACCTGATGTTAAATAGTTACTACGCATAGCTCTCTGTTACTGACGTCAGATAAGGCAATAAGTCCTTTCTGAAGCTACAGATTCCGGCCCTGATAAAGGAGTAAATGAATTGGAGATCTCATTATAAGATACTAATTAGAATTACCATTTCGGTACTTATTTTATGAGTCATAAATATGTTTTTTATGGAATTTTATTTTATTTTTTGTTTTTTAAAGACATGCTTAATTTTAAATATAGTATTTTTTTAAATAATACTGTCATTTTATAATTAATGTTTGTGAATTAGCTGTTATGATAGTAAATTCAAAAAAAATGTTGTGAATTTTTTACATGTGTAATGATAGAAAGATTGTTTGACATGACTTAGTTGAATAAGAGGGTAAATGCCGAGGAGGGTAGTTTCGGTGGAGGTGTCGACAGGGTCGGAGGTGGGGAGATGTATAGAAGTGAGATAAGCCGGAGATACCGGACTTTTCTTGCTGTGAAATTCCCTTTTAAGGTTACTATGACGGTACATTAAAAAAAATTAAACGATATAGAATGTTTTTCTTAACGTCCTTAATAATTGTATTTTTTTCTTACAGGCAGTCTACGCCTACAACTAGTTGATTACATTTAACTAGAAAAATTATTACTGTCTAAAGCCATGGCAATAGTGCGTTTTATATTAGTGTGTAATAAATAAATAAATAACACAAATTTTTTGCACAGCTATTACCGATAAGGCAGAAATACTAGTGACGTGGGTCCGTCGCAATTGAAATACGAAAATTATACCATCTTTAGCTATCTCCTACAGACTCATCTATTTCTGTAATAATGGAAAAAAATAAAAAAGCATTTATACAGTATTTACTAAAGATATAACAATACTTGACTACAACTATAGTTAATAACAAAAATATTATTATAAAAATATTTTGATTAAATATGACTGATGCTGTTATGATACTGAAATTGAATAGAATAAAGAAATAATAATATTACTTCAGATTATATTCATTACACGATTCCTCTTTTGAGCAAAATATCTTTTCCAATGTTCTCTTGAAGTCCTGTTCAATAAAACGACTGCTGTTTGTGGAATTAATCGAAAATATAAAACATATCTTATGTTCAGAAGTATTTCAGATAATAATTGATATGAACCAGAGTTATAATATAGGCTAAGTGATAAATATGATAGCAAATATAGTGTAATTACAGTATCGCATATTAGAGCAACTCCTATTAACGATATTACATGTTTTCCTTTTGCACGAGATACACTTCGTTTGCAACAGCGTATGACAGATTTGGTAACTTTTACAAAAATTACCAAGTTAATTGTGATGATTAAATACACGGGTAACAATCTTATTAAAAATATCGAATACGAAATCGGAAACAAGCGTTTGATAGCGCCGTCACAAATGCTTGCAATCACAAATATCACACCGTAAGTTATTGCCACAGCTTTCCACTTTCCGCAACTTATTTTTCTCGTACATATTAACACTAGCTTCACATACGCGAATATTGAAGCGCAGAGTGACCAACATATCGATAAAAGGAGACAATAATCGTCGAGTACACAAATAAAATCGAATACCTCTTGCGAGACGTAATCACTGCAGAATCTGAACACAGTCATTGAAATCAAATTAACGGTTGCCATGACGATTTGGTTAACACTTATGAAATTGTGGAGCGTACGCCATCTTGGCATCAACCACCATGTTGTTATACACGCCGCGCAACATGCAATAGACAAAGAAATACCAGCGGTAATTGTGATTATTTCCGTGTCAATTTCTTCCATCGTTACTTTTACAGAGTTTATTAATATTATTCTGTGCCTTCTAATGTTTTCCTTTTTCTAGACTGTTTGGTGTCATTGCCGAACCACTGATCAATTATTATTATTGTTACTTTGTCTATAATTTGATTAATTTGGCAATTATGTAACTCCCACTCCGAGAAAAGGGGGAACATATATGTATATATTTAACTACTACCGTAATATTTATTTTAGTTTAAAGTATTCATCCTTATTCAAATTACAGGCTAAAATACACAAACGTTTGTTAGTTAGTTAAATGTGTGATAAAATAACAATCTAGAAATAATGAAATAACCGCGTTTTATCTTTATCGCTGGTGTATGTTATTAATTTTATTGTAATAAGTTAATTTGATAAAAAAAGTCCCATATATTATCATGTTTTTCATTTAAATTAACTGGTTTAATTTTATTATATACTTGACGACCCGCATGGCACAATGGTTTGGATACTGGGTTGGCACTGGTACCGGGTTCGATCCTCGGCCAAACTGACATCTAAATAAATTAATTTATATTTTTGCTCTGATCTGAGTGTTTGTATACTTTCTCCTCGTATGTGTCCATGGTATAAACGACACGGGTAATCCTAGTGTAGGGCTACGTGTGTTGAAAACGTTATCAAATTATTTGTGGCTTTATTAGTTAAATGTATGTGCGTGCTAATAGTTCTCTATTTCTAATTAAAGTTTAATATTGAAATAAGAGTGAACGATACAGTTCTTACCACTTACTCGAACTGAATGACATAATGGGTTGGATCGCACTGAAAACCAGCGGTCGTGGTTATTCGCGACAAAGGCTGGGAACGACCCTTTTTCACGCTTATGGCAACATCAATGTGTCACTAACGGAGTTCTAAAATTATGTACATAATATATGTACGTAATTTTAGAACTCTGTTAGTGGTACACGATTGTTGTTCATAATGTGTTGAAATAAATAATTTCCTTGTTTTATGTCCGTATATTTCATAATCGTATTTATCGTTATTATAGTTTTCATCCCTTAAAGACACATCCCTAAAACAAAGCTAAATAGTTAAAAATGTTGTTCGCTTCATAAAAATTGTAAACTGGATATAATAAATGTGCATAAAATAAGATTAATAGGAAGAAATATAGCATAAAATAAATAAGAAATTATGTTGTTATCAGAAGGAATTCAGAGCTCGATTCCTCTTTTGTGCAAGATATCTTTTCCAATGTTCTCTTGAAGTACGGTTGAATAAAACGACAACAGTTTGAGGAATTAATCGAAAGTAAAAAAGGAACCTGAAATATTCTACTGGTAAGAAGAATTTTTTTAAATACAGTGCAAGTATAAGTGATAACATATATGTACTTGTTAACGTATCGCAGATTATAGCTACGCCTATTAATGATATAACACGTTTTGCTTTCACTGGGGACACGCTCATTCTGCTACGGCCCATGACAGATTTCGTAACTTTTATAAACATAATTAAGTTTATGGTCAATATTAGATACACAGGCATTATTGTTATCACAACCAATTCTGATAATAACGATTTGTCAGACAACATTCGAACTACACCGTCACTGATGCCTACTATCATGAGGACCAAGCCGTATGCCATTGCGCTGACTTTCCTTTTTTCGGAACTTACTTTTCCCCTGTAAATCAGCACCAACTTCACATACGCAAATATCGAAGCACAGAGGGACCAGCATATTGATGAAACAAACATGTAATTGTTAAGAAGCAAAATAACTATGCTTAATCTTTCTGGAATGTTAAATACGTGGTCCAAATGAATTGATATCAAGTGCAATGTCGCCATGACAATTTGATTGACACTTATATAGTTATGAAGTGTACGCCATCTTGGCATCAGGCACCACGTTGTTACACACGCCGCTGAACACGTGACTGACAGTATATCAGCGATTATAACGCAATTGGTTATCATAATCTTAGTTACTTTTACACTTTTCTCTCTCTTGTTCCAGATTATTTGGTCAGCTGTAGTCGTTACTGCTACACAACGAATATGGTATCAAACCTTGTCAGTTTATACTCACTTGCATTAATTAATTTAACATATACAGAACGCCATCCACTGTAAGCAATAATATTATTCCAGTGTAAAATATGTATTACTTATTTAAAATTAATACTGATATTATTTGTGAAGTTTTTTTCATATGCGAAAAGTAGCAAATGAGCGTTTGGGCTACCTAATGCTGAGTGGTCACCGCAGTCCACGGTCACCCACATCTTATTCAAAGAGAACTGAAATCTTATTTGAGGTCGTACTTAGATACGTTAATATTCTTGAGGACCAAGATTGTCGCCTCGCTGTAAGTGCACCCGGCAACCCCACCATATGTAGGTATATGTATAAGCCAGAGGATCTTAAATGAATTAAGTATTATTAACAATAACGGTAAAACATACAAAATGGTACATATAACAAGCTATGCTATGCGATTTGTTAATAAATTAGATAACCTTCCTAAAAATCTTATAAAATCAACATAATACATTTGGGTATATATTAAAATAATTAAATCATTGATTACAAATGTTATTATAAAATATTACAAATATTACAAATTCGACCATATTCAATTTCTAATCATTGACTAAGATCTTTATTAGCTGATAGTGGAAAAAGCCTTATGTACAGCAATTTAATAATGAACTCTCATTAAAAATAATATAATTAATTTTAATTGACTTCAACGTATTATGGTATATTATAATTATTATTTTCTAAAGATGTACCTCATAGTCCAATTTTCTGTAATTTTATTTAGTAGGTGGTAGAACTACAGTTTGTTCTTGTCTGTGAAGCAATTCTTGTATTTGTTTTTTTGTGCACTTTAAAGCGAGGCGACCACCTTAATATCGAGGAGCAGTGACCCATATAGGGACGATTTCAGATAGGGCTTCTGTCTTGTTCGAGATTAGATATTAATATTTAATATTTAAGTAACAAGTATATATGCCGTGAATATTAGCCGGATTCTTGGTCTTCTTATCTTCATTTTTTAATGTCATGTCCATAGAAGTCAAGTCAAGTAGGTTTAATAGGTGGTAGAAATGTAATTGGACCGGGGAGATACAATCCGCCGTGAAGCGATTTTTTTGTTTCGATTGTACAGGTGTGGTTGTCAGGTAGGTACACTTAAAACTAAGACGAACTGATTACCTCTTAAGAATTGCAGTAACGTACGATCTCTCGTAGAACTTCAGCACTGTTTGAGTTTAGATGCAGATGGCCGTGGACAGTGACCAATTAATATCTGTAGCGCGCTCGTTAGTTACTTTTCTAAAATAGTTATTACAAATTATAAAGGCGTGGCGGTAGTACCAGCATAGTTGCACTACAAAGACCATATTTAAGTTGTTTGCGTGTTTATACTACTCTCAGTTAACAAAATAACACTGTCAACTCTAATGTTTTAGTTTGTAGTTTTAGTTGGTTCGATATTTTATTACTACAGAGCTTTAATTAGTGGTCCAAAGAACCTATCGCGTATAAATGAAAACTGTTGTTGATTGTTAAGATGTGTATGTATTATTATTTATCTTACTTTATTAAGTTGCTTGAAACTGTAATATCCCAGTGGTAAGATTTCTGCCTCTCACTTTGGGAGGCCGAGGGCCGGAATTTTTTCGCAGTTATTTCTGTATTAAAAATTAATTATCATTCGCTTTAACGGTGAAGGAAATCAACGTGACCTCTGTATTTTCAGAAGTGCCTCAGAGTAGTCCGCTGAATTTTCAAAGGCGTATAAAGTCTAACAAACCGCACTTGGCCAGGAGAGGAGACTCGTGCCCAGCAGTGGGACAGAAATGCATCGGTGATGATTATGATGACGATTATGTTGGAGTTGGGAATATGAGAAAGCTGTTACGTGGAATTATATAGTGTTTGAATTGATGTTGAACCTTCTTGCTTTCTTATTAGGCTTATAAACATAAGCTAAGAAAAGCCTTTAAAAATAAATGCTAATGTAAAATAATATTTACGCTCACTTAAATATCCAAAAGTGGTTTAATTTGTAACTTTAATTTAATTCCCATTACATCAGTTAATATTCACTTCGTATCACTTTCATTTTCAATTCTTAAATTTTTATAATAGTAATTTATTTAGCAATTAAATAAATAAATTACTGCTGTTAATATTATTATTTTAAAATATTAGAGTTCATTTAACGTTACACGGAAAAATTCGTTTAAATTACAGAAATGTATCTATAGAGAATAAATCTGAATGACAAAAAAGACAAAACGTAAATAACTTACCAAACATTCAAATTATTTCCCTCAAACAAATCATTAGATGGACTTCTACTATAAAATAGCGAGTCGTGAAGATCGTAGCGGATTTCTTACATGCTTGTGCAGCTCCGTACAATGGCCCCAGGATCACAAAACACTTGAAGGTAGGAACATTGTGTCGTTTCACATTGTCCTCGCGACCGGGTCACTGGGTCGTTATAACGAATCAGAACCAAGGAACACATTTAAATGACATAAAAGGAACATATTTGCTTTTACTACCTTCGTGTTGTTCTGTCTTGTAACTTTGCTAATAACTATCTATCCACATTAATGATGTTTTTCTTAGGTTGTTTTAGAATGAAACTTTGTAACACTTCAAATAGAAGAATTTGGGAAATGCTTCAAGTACTTTTTTATGTTTAATCATTGTCTAAGTTTACATTTTGGTTGGAAAAGCGTATCTACATTACTTGTGGAATGCGATATAATATTTTTTCTATTAATGTCTATAGTTTGCAAGAAACATTTATTACGTACTGTTAATGTAGTAATATTATTTTGTCTTTACGTTTAAATAACTTTTATATGTAAATAAGCGTCTAAAAATGTGTGTGTTATCATGTCTACGTGTCGTGTCGTTCTGGGCATTACGCCACAGGCTGGAGTGTTGGATGGCATATTTAAATTATATTTTAAAAATTATATCAATTATTTGTGTCTAAAATTGTTTCCATAATATGTAATTATGGTTATATTATTTTAAATCGTATTTTATTGTAAAAGGGATAACTGGTACTAAGTAAACAAGAACAGTGTCTAAGCTTTCAGTGTGTCTATTTCTAAGATCGTTACATTCAAGTGTAGTCTGAATGTTGTTTGTGATAAGGAGAGACGCGACGGCGGGCGCCAGAGATCTTCGCACTTTGCAGATAATGACCGAGGGCGCGATGAATTAAAAACGTGTGCTGAATCTGCTATTCAATGGTCATATCAAATCTAAACCTGCTATTCTGCTGCTCATGTAAAATTATTTACGCTATACAAATTGCAAAATGCAGTCGATTATTTAATGTATTGAATATTAGGGATTTAAGTATCAAATAGCGTTTTGTGTACAAAATAAAAAGAAAATTTATAAGTATAGTAACATTTTTCAGATAATGACCGAGGGCGCGATGAATTAAAAACGAGTACTGAATCTGCTATTCCACGCTTATATAAAATTATTTATGCTATATAAATTGCAAAATGCAGTCGATTATTAAATAGATTTAATATTACGGATTTAAGTACGAAATAGCGTCGTATATACATTTTTTAAAGAAAAAATATATAAACATTTATGTAGTTACAGTAAATACTTTCTACACATTCCGCTATTTTATGGGGAGATCATTCATGTTTTTAGGATCAAACCCTGCGGTACATGACTCAATCACGTTCGTAAAGGCGTTTCTACTGCTTTTTAAGAAGTTTTTTTTTTCTCGTAAGAACACATGTCGTTTGTGGCCAAGTCTGGAGAGTACGGAGGATGACGGAGAGCTAAATTTCTAAATTTAGCAGATCTTATTCAATGTTTAAATACTTATAAATGAGCCAGATCGCTGCCTCGCGGAAGAGTCCCCAAGACACTCGCAGCATTACGTCGCTAAATAGCCAAACATATCTGCTGGCCGAGGTAAGCTCCAGCTTGGGTCCCCAGAAACCTCAATCAGGCGCAAAGACAGTTTTTATAGAAGAACTTCGCTTCTGGTCCCCACGAACCCATCGTCTCGACTGCGAAGGGCACAAATATGTAGTTCTGGTATAGCTTCATATTTCCACCGCTTTACAGTCTCCGCAGATTTTGCCGCCGCACCAACACGCATCGAAGTCGCTGGTAAGTGAAATAATACCACGGTGTCAACACATGTAGCATCCCATACTAACGACCTCCCCTATTTTCAGGGCACGAGTGTCAACCCATCTGGCCGTGTACCGTCATCTCGTACGATACCGTTCGGCTTAGGAGTGGCCGGTACGTTGATGGTGACAAGAGCCATACGGATAACTTCGTTGATGCTTGCGTGGCGTGAGATCCGGCCGGTACTGCGTTGACACGATTACCCGTGGTGACCAGCTATGTGACTCATTGATTTTAAACCAAGTCGCAGGCTCATACATAGAGACAAAGTCGAGTTATCCAAAAGTATCCCTATGTTGCTAGATGGTAATGCACGTAGCCAGAAACCCGATTCTCGCTCTGAAGCTGCTAAGAGGCGTGCCCGCTCTGTATTATTAAGTGAAGAATCTAATACTAGTTCATGTGCTGATTTACAAAGGGGCTCGTCCTAAAATTTCTGAATATTTTTAAATTTCGGAAAATTTTCATTTTGGCAGGCCAAACACCACGAAGATTCGGTTTCACTCGTATACGCAGCATCAGGATTAATCAAACATGTAGATAATATTTTGGAAATTAATTGTTGCGTACTAATAGTGGAAGACAAAAATTCTGGGAGAGGAACACTTGAAATTGTATTATATATACAGTACCTATGTAAATATTGGACCATGTCGATCATTATATACTACATAAAAAACCTTATTAAAAATCTTTTATGAGATTATTTTATAAGAAGCAATAACATAATAATTGCATGTATAAAGCTCTCCGATTTCAATACCATATTTTCCAATCTGTTAAGGAAAGATTTAAGAATATTTATCCTATATAAAATCCATTTTATATTACGTCCTGTGTACATTGAACGTGAACAAAAAACGTATCTAATATTATGTGAAGTCAAAATATTTGTACCGCGGCGTCTAAGTAATCCGCTTTGCATAACCAAGTCTGTTCGGGCGAAGTTCAACGCCGTTTGATGCAGCCATTAGACCCGTCTGTAAGCTGCCAGCGAAGATGAAAAATATCTGTGTATTTTCATATATCGATATAATCATTTCAAGACCATAAAATACGACTTATGTGCACAACGAAATGATATCTGGGACTATTGTATCAAGAAAAATGCAGTTTCCTTTAAGTCAAATATACATTTTTAAATGAAGCAGCAAACGAGCTTAGAGGTCGCCTGATGTTAAATGGCCACTGCAGCCCATGGGCACCAACATCCAACTTCAAACAGCTAAAGTCCTATCTAAGATTGTAGGGCTCTTAGTTTTATAACTAAGAGTAAGTACTTATTCTCTCGTAGGGTCCGTCTGCATTATTAACAGAGTTTTGATAGATAAATCGATTTTTAAGAATCTGTGCGGATTTTTTTGCCAAGATTGGCATTTTATTTTTATATGAATAAAAGTTAAAGATTTGTATATATACTGTGAAAAATATCGTAAATTTTGATGAATATTACCATTGAACCTCTTGGCCGTTACGCTGCAGCACAGATACATAAGATAATATTTACTAGTATGGATAGAACTAATATTAGATCATAGTACAGTTATAGATCACTGGCGCGACATACCATAAATAAATATAATCCTACACAACTCATACATCGAATTTATTTACTTGCACAGATAATATAGGAATTGCCAAAAGTAATCCAAAGTAAACAACCACTTAAGGTGGCCTGGACGCTCGTTTGCTACCCTTATCACATAAAAAACTTTTCACTAATTATACTTCTCCTGTGATAACCTAGCGGTAAGATTTCGGCTTCTTACGTTGCAGTCTGCGGTTCAAATCCCACACGCACATCTGATTTGTTCGGAGTTATGTGCGAATTACAAATTTATAATCACTTACTTTAATGGTGGACGAAAATATATATAGTTAGTGTAGTTGTAAAAAGTATGTTAAGTTTCTAATCTTCACTTGACTAGTGTTGTGAACTATGGCCTAACCATTCTCTTTCTGAAAGGAGCCTCCTGCAAAGCAGTGGGACTATATCAACTGTAATGGATTTATGTTAATGTTAATATCATTTTTTGTTCGTTTATTTCTTCTTTCAAATATGTGTGAAGACAAGAATTCAAAATCGGATATGGCTCGATCGCTCTCGGTCTTATGGTTGCCGCCTTTATAACCAACTACGTTGAAATCGTTTCATTCCGCTCATTGAGCGATCGTAACGACATTTTCCACGTTAATAAGCTTTTCTTTTCTCGGAACGCTTGCATATCCAAATGTAAATTACGATGAAATTGCACGAAGGGAGGCACGGCACGCAACATCTGGATGTAACACGCAGTTCATACTTTAAATTCTGATGAGTAGGGTCGCTGTGGAATTCTACTACTAGGTAGCGCTGGTGCATCTTTATATGCCATCATCATGCCGACCCAAGTTACCACTGCTTCATGTAAACTCCACCGCTGCTCCAATTGGTGAAAAAATTGTGTTTAAATTTAAAGTTAATAAATAACTTACATGTTAATTAGTTTACATGAAAACGAGTTACGTGCTTGCACTACTTACTAAGTAGTAACTTGTTAATACCATCTAAAGCTAGCTGGTTCGTAAAGGAAAAATGAAGTGTTATTCATAACTTTATGAAAGACCTTTTCATAAGTTTGAGATATGTTTGAAATTAATATGGATTTTCCTGTGTGAGTGCTACGATATAGTTTGAACGCGAATAAACATTTTAGTAAAAACAAGGATAGGCTAGTGGTTAAGATTCCGGCTTCCCAGGTTGGGTGTGTGGGGTTCGAATATCGCACGCACCTCTCATTTTCGAACTTATGTACGTATTAAAAATTAATTATCACTTGTTTTTATGACGAAGGACAACATCATGACGAAACCTACACATCTAAGAGTTCTTTGTAAAGTTCTCGAAGGTGTGTGAAGTCAATTCACACTTGGCCTGCGTGGTGGACTACGGACTATCCTTCTCATGGGAGAGGAGACATGGTCGATATCATTTTTTTTTTATGTTTGTAAACGAGCATGCAGTTCATCTGATGTTAAGTGGTCACCACAGCCCATGGACACCCACACCCAACCTCAAACAAAACCGAAGTTCTGTTTAAGGTTGAATATGGATGCGTCACTACTCCTGATAACTAAGATGATCGCTTCGCTATATGTGTGCCTGGCAACCGCACCTCTCCAAACGAAACACAACAACTGCTTTACGGCGGATTATGAGGGCGG
>DWKL01001026.1:0-15840 GCA_018249415.1 Phareas burnsi | reverse complement strand
AGAGGTGCGTGCGGGGTTTGAACCCCGGCCACTCAGATTGAGAGACCGGAATCTTAACCACTAGGCTATCACTGCTCAATTTTAAATATGTCCACTATTTGTGGAAATCATAAGTGCAAGCTCGGGATTTGACCACCGGATACCCCTATAAAAGGTGGAATTTCACGCCGCAAGACCGTATTTACATTATTTTCTATTTTATTTTATTTTCCACAATAATATTTATTTTCAACTAACAAGTACTCGAATCGCTATACCGATTGGGTAAAAGCAAAAAGCAATAATACCAATACTAATTCCCTGACTAACTCCCTTATCCACCCTCAAACAATCAAATTAAGTTCCACTATAATCCCGCAGGATAACACTCGCGTGACCACACACAACACGCGGTGGTAGACAATCACGTTACCTATTGGTTTTCAATAAAGCGACCATCCATCACGCCGTCTTAGCGCTCCAGGGGTCGGCTGTATTAGAAAACCGCCGACGCCTCAGCTTAGCCGCTTATGTACTAAGAGCAGCCTCTAAGGTAGGAAAATAATATAGATAACAGACGATTTTGGAATTTTTCAAGTCCTGTATCCACACATATCAGCAACAAACCCCTTAGAATAAGAACAGCTAGGTCATACATATACATTTAAACGTATACTCCTCTTCACCTACATTGAAAGCTTATTGAAAGCACTTTGAAAGCAAGCTAGTTAACACCGTGGCTAGATATTATTAAGGAGTTAAAAAAGGAGTAGGTAATATAAATTATGAAATTAAACGTATAGAGTTTGTAAAAACAAAACTGAATTTAATTTAATATTTTTTATAAAGATTCGTAAAGATTTCTCGATACTATATTGCTATCATATATCATTGATTTAAACTCATAAGTTGTATCAAAAATAATTTTCTGATAATCAAAATAACGTCGGAAATACATACGACTGGGTGTTGGCCCGTGTTTAATATTTAATCTGATGAAATACATTCAGATACACCAATATGTTTACGACGGATGACGTAATTATTTTATAACGTTCATAAAGAACTGAATAACTTCCTCGAAGGTACGTCATGTTTCACGTGGTTCCGTTAGCTTGATTATTAATTAATTAGTGCCTTTTCTACTTGTTATTTCTAAATGCCGAGTCGTAGCTAATAAAGTGCTATAAACTTACTACATAATATAGCAAATGTTGACGTCTGTATATTTGTCACTCAAACAGGTTTAAACGGCCGAATGAATTAACAGGGACTTTCTTAGATATAGATTAGGCAGGTGAGTATGTTATGAAAAAGAAAGAATAGCGTAAAATATTCTGGAAAATATAAGAATCCCCCGGGAACATAAGTAATTAGGGATTCTAAAGATCATGCAAATTAAGTTACAACGAAACGCTTTTGCATTCACCATTAGGGTTTATACATAAATTCCCAAACAGAAATTTAAGTTCATAATAAATATATACGTCTGGCTGGGTATCGAACTCGGGACTATTTACCCGGCATAGCAGACCACTCCGAAGACATTTGCACCACACGGGTTGTTACGATCTTAAAAATATAATTTAAAAGCACGTATTCTTACCCACGCCTATCAAAACAACATCAGTCAACAAGTTTGCGTAAACGGATCATGTTTATATCTTCGTCTAGAAAACGTATAAGTATTTGGACCGCAGAGTATTAATATCTCCGTAAGGCTATCAGACGCAAGATCATCTTAATGAGCGCCGCGACCACTGATTCACGGAACCAGAAATAAAATATCGTATTGTTCGGGACGGAAATTTCAAAACAGACAGTATACGTTCAAGTTTACTGCGTCGTAAATTATATTCTAAATTGCATCTTAACAAAACGCAAATGTGTAACAACGCAGCCGTAATTACTAATAATGTTATTCATTATGAACATTGTTTTGTCTATGGGGAATTAGAATGCGTGAAGACTTCAGTTTCGACAAGGATACGCCCTACATTAAGGCAATCGAATTTCTACTTTATTGCATTTGTCTTAAGATTCACGAATAGCGCAAGATTAATATTGCGCGCTTGTGTACCCGCTGCGTTTATGAGCATAACGGCTAGCTTGAGATCATGCGGTCGAAGATTTTGGGTTTTGGACAAGAATTAATTATGCGCACAATGGCCGGTTATTGTCTCTGCAGACAAGGGGATTGTTTGGACGTTTTGCGTAATTTGAACAACTTTAACGTCACAATGTACTGAAAAGACACCATTTTTTATTAATAAAACATATGTCAGTTATTCAGAAAAGGACTGTCAATACAATTGTCTATGGCTTTGACCTTTTTCCATTACTGAGCCATAATAATAATTTATTTATAATATTCTTATTATTTATTTAATTTGTACAATTTAATAATTTTATCCAGGAATTTCAGATATTATCAGAATAAAAAGCAGTCTACCACGCTCTCTGTGAAATTTTTCCGTGAAAGCCTCATCTAAATCAGTTCAGTAATTTCCAAAATGACTCCGTGGAGACAGATCGACAAAAAAGATTTGTAGCACATTTTTGTCTTAATGCCATGTAAAAAAATCCAGAAAATGGCAGTTATTTTAAAGCAACCAAAATGTCTTTCCGCTAAGAAAGATTGCAAAAGTAAATTTGAATTGAAAATATAACATAGATATAACTTATCGTGTTTTAATCGCTTTAAAAAGTACGGTCATCATCCAATTTAAGGTCTATTGCCCCCGACCAAGTTGGTTCCTGTGGTAATTTATGTGGGCAGTAAAATTATGATTAGCGTTAGCGCATCCAACGGCATAGAGACGTCACTCAGCGGGACTTTTATTGCCTCATTTGGGCAACTCGACAGTTCTTCCCTGAACCATAACCAACCATCTGTCTTAGAGCTTCGTTAGCACAATCGTTTTGTACACCATTATAACTAAGTCAAAGGTCTACACTAATTTGCTTTAGAGTTTAAGGATACCAGTACCTTATCGTGAGATTCGAATTTTAAAAAGGCGCGACAACAATGTTAACATCGTCGTCGTAAATTTTACGGCCGTTGTGATGAGGCGTGAGAATTCTTAATGGCCAGTCACAGAGTAGCTACAAGCAGATCTTTTAAAAGTAAATGTGACGTGAAATCAGTGTCACATTAATATCACATTTTCATTTGTTTTAATGCAATAAACTATCCACTTTATTTTACGAGTAATATTATATAAAATGTCGCGAAATGACGCACGTACCTACAGTCGTCTAGATATAAGAGGTGGCGCAGTTATAGAAAAAAGACCTAATATCTCAAATGTCAAAATGTGACATTGAGTGATTTGTAGCTAAGCTCCGCCTGTCCCGTGTTTCAAACATCACCGCTCGGAACAGACAGCTGAGCTCTAAGCTTTGAAGGGCGCAACCGAGTTGCATACACCTGTTCCACTCGCACTCATTTAAAACGCCTATCTCCCTTTCACAGATCGGATAAGACTCCATCCTATTCTATAAACGGCACTACCTATTACATGGTATACTTACCTGAGAGCTTTTGTGTAAAAGTTCAACGCTTTTTGTCGGTGCAGTTTATATCTATAAAGATTTTGTGAGGACCGTATTGCACAAGGGATTCCGCCGGTTTAGCATTGTTCTGGTATTTTGCAATTTTTGTGTAACTACTCTGACAGTTGTTCGGTAAGTTTTCTCAACTTTTGAGTGAAAAGACATTACATCCTCCTTTTGAAATTCAGTTTGTATTGTATGTACTAACCTATTTGATATGTGGCGAAGGAAAACGGTGATTCGTAAACATCAGTACCTGTAACAAAAAATAAACATAACAATTAATAAATTATTTTCTAGTCATCATTTTTCAACAAAGTACCTTTCTGCAATTATGCAGAGAGTTATTTATTAAAATAATTATTTTTTGTTTCCTATAAAGACAAAAACAACAACAACAAAATAAATAAACATTTTTTGTTGTTCAAAACTTCGAGTCATTCAAAATGATGTTTCTTAATAAATGTATTTTAATGTCAATAAAACCATAGTGTTATCTAGTTATAAATAAACATGTAAAATGTGTGTCCTTGCTTTAATCCTTTAGCATATATACGCTTAGCGTAAATATCTGTAGAAGAACTATAGTCCTTTAGTCTATATACACTTAGCGTAAATATCTACAGAAGAACTATAGAATTTTTTTTTGGATTCGCAAAAATAAGTATTATATATGATACAAACATCTACTTTACTATATTACGATAAGTTAACGTGTAATTTACATCCGCATGTTTATGTAGAATAAACAGCTATATAAAATAAATATCGAAACATTGGTCTGATACTCAACAGTTTAAGAAATCGATCGATCGTTTCAAGTAACACTTATTTCAATTGCACACATGCATTATTAGGATGGCGGTTAATGTTGAGATAAACTACCAAATGTTGAACTCATTTACAGCGCTACTGAAGTACCGCATTCATTACTTAATTCACATCTGCTTTTAATGAATGCCCGCCTATGATCGACCTCCAGCTTCTACGTCTTGTCGTGAAAAATCTTAAAAGTTGACGTAATAACTCTTAATGTGGGTTAATGATAATCAAACTTGAGAAATCTATTTCCGCTGGATTGCTATAAGAACTCGTAACATCCCGTCCAAAATTGATTTATGTATTTACCTTCTATTGGTGTACTAATATGTATTTCAATAAAGTGTTTATTAAGCAATATTATTTTTAGTGTTTTACAATTTCTTATATAACAAGGTAGAACTTTTATCATCGTGGCTACCCCCATTTCTGCCTTATATCAGCAGTGTTGAACGTTACTGTGTTCTGGTTTGAAGGATGGGGTAAGGGCTCCCCCCTTACCCCATCAACAGTAACATCTTAGACACCGTTAGTGTCTTTACACTAACTCTAGGCGTTCCTAGTTAGTCTTCAGGGGTTAGGTTCAGCTATTCATCTGTAGCCGACCTCAGGTTAGTCGGTTGGAGAGTTGCGTTTGATGATACACATACAACTATCTTAGAAGTAGTGATGCATCATCTTACGACCTCAGATAAGACTTGAGTTGTATTTGATTTTTAGTGCGGTTGTCCATGGGCTGCAGTGACCATTTAAGATCAGGCTTTCAAGCTCGTTTGCTACTCTTTTCACATAAATAAAATAAGTACTGCATCCTTCCTAAGGGCAATAATAAGATATAGAAATACTAACTTACTCAATACAATGTAACTCTCGAAATCGATTAAAAAGTTAAACCGGCAACTCGATAGACAGATGCTCCATTTTGTCCATCCAATCTGTCGTCTTGGTATCTCTCTAGATATAAATAGCTTTAAGTGGCAAAGCCGCCGACTAGGGCCCTTCGCCCTCCGAGATAACATCGCATTAGGGCACTGGAGAAAAAATATCCCACCGCTACTGGTTTTTGTCATATTAGCCATAAGAGAATGGATAATTGGTAATGTTTGTTTTCGATCACTTTTTGACCAGGTTATATTTTCATCATGTTGGTGTACAATAAAGGGTATTTTTATCTTTATATTAATACGTGAAGAGAAAACTTTGTATTCCTTTTTAAGCATATTTCGCGCACTGAGAATTGTGAGATTTGGCATAGTGAATGTTTATATAGAGAAAGAGTGCAGAGAACTATAATTTAATTATAATATTACTGACAAACGCATTAAATTAAAAAAAAATAAACCTTGAGAATTATTGTTTACCTTCAAATTGTTGACGTCACGTTACATAATATTCAAATTAGTGGTCAAACAGTCGCGCAGACTAGAGGTTGTCGCCAAAGAATTTTGAAATGTCAGATTGACTGAATAAATTTCGAGCTGGCCATTTTGTTAAGTCCGTCAAGACAGTGAAGTCTTTTTTAATCTTTTCGTAATAATGCTAGATTATAAGGGTATACTATTTGCGTTGTTTTCGGAAACAGTTACATTTCTTTGCGTGAAAGTTACATCAAAATCAGTGCAGTCATTTCCAAAATCTTGGTTTGGTATTCTATATTATTATATATTTCAGATTCTCTCTTCTCTTATACATAATGTTCATATTATTATTATCTACTGACATATAAAAGACAAAAAAAGGGAAATATTGCATGAAATAAGTACATTTTTTATCTTACAGACCAATTTCTCAATAACTAAAATAATATTTCATACCTATTCTTCAATTTTTTAGTATTAGGAAACAAATTGGCCCATTTAATCTTAATCTGTCACCAATCTAAGGTAATGAGTGAATTACGTAATCATGTTCGACGTACGTTGTCGTAACGGCTCAATTAACGGTTGAAACATTAATTAGACAGATTAAATGATGACCTACCCTAATGTCCACAACTTCTTCGTTATGTCAAAACTTAATATGACTTAAGTTTTATGTTCTATTAAATGTTGACTGTGCGCGTTTCTTAATGGTCACCATATCGGTTTACCTTGCACAGGGTACCGGGTTCGATTCAAATTGAAGCAGATATATCTGGTCTAGATCTGGGTGCTTTTATA
The DNA here is from genome assembly GCA_018249415.1 of Phareas burnsi. NCBI lineage: Eukaryota > Metazoa > Arthropoda > Insecta > Lepidoptera > Hesperiidae > Phareas > Phareas burnsi. The sequence goes on along the minus strand of DWKL01001026.1, from coordinate 9,328 downwards.
CCTGTCTTTGTATGCATAAACAATTTATTCATTATCATATTAAAAATAATTGATTCATCTATGTGTTTAAAAGAGATTAACTTAATATTTGATAAAACATCCAAAGCTTGGGGAAAATAATTAAAATGGTCTTCAATTGCAACTAGAAACTCGAGGTCAAGTAGTTAGCTCAAAACTTTTAGAATACCTTAGTGTCTCTTGGCACGCTATGTAGAGATCGTCCTTAATTAGAAGGTACGTAAGTACGTTTACTCAAAGTCAATTGATGTAATGTTGATGTATATGCATAAAATATAAAAAACTTTAAGCACAATAAATTCAATTAAAACTTGTTTGTAACTATGCAATTCATTAATTAGTACCTCCGGACGCTCAAACTATTATATATAGATATACATAAGTATACTTCCGGTGCATAAGTTAACTTGTTCGGATTCCTGTGCAGTCCTCTTTGCACTTTTCCGTTCGACTAAAGGCCCTTCAAAAACGTTTCAAATGTATCCACATTTAATTCATACATACAGACAGATACACAAAAGGCATGAAACAAGACAAGACAAATTATATTGAAACAAAAAGTCCGACTTCAAAAATAATTAATTAAGTACCATACGCCGAAAAGGAGCCGATTCTTCTTTTTTCAATTTTAATGTACCCAGTGTCTCTTGCGCTACCAAGACGAATTTAACGATAGTATATGTCTTAAAATCCACCAAACCGCATAGGCCACACCGCGTGTCAAACAAATAGACATACATACACACATACACCCGAAAAACATACCATACTAAAATATAATTTTTTAAAAGATTAAAATGTTTGTATGCAAGAAATCCTATCAAACCATTGTTTAAATGGAAATGTTATATGTCTAAGACTCAGGAGGTCATTAGTTCTTCAAGTTTTATAACTTCTGCAGTTAGAACTTTAGAATATCTTTCACGCTAAGCACTGAGTACTTGAATACTTGATTTAAGTAGTTAATCAGTATGTCATTTATATATTTTTTTACTAATTTAGAATTCTAAATTTACCAGTCATAGCTTCTCTAGCCATATCATTTTAAATAAGATTATTTTTTTACCTCATCTAATTAAAGCGATTTTTCGTAGCATACAAACGAAGTGAAAATAATAAATGAATCGAATCAACAAGTCGTTAATAGTTAATGAGGCGTATTAAAATGTCACCATTTATTTTATTTCTTCAAGTCACATGCAGGTATAGATACATATATTTATTTAAAATACTTAAAGTTATTTAATATACTCACTGTAGTAGTTCAGAATTAACGTAAGACATTCTGTATATATATATAACTATATAAATATTTAATTTAATTTTATAGACGGGTACCTTATATATAATATCGTAATGAGAAAGTGGTCGTTTCGATTCAACTATCAAGAGGCTCGAATCAATTTGTACACGTGTACACTTTCGCAGTTTATATTAAGATAAATTACTTGAAACGGAACGCCTTTAGATGCAACATCCTCTCTAAACTGGTTCTTAGATGCCATTTGACACTTGCCTGCAGATTCATACATCTTTTACTGTTTTTTTTACCTATATATGTATAAAACAACGAAAATATTTATTTTCAAATGTTTTTTTTTGTAAGTAAATAAATGAATTTTAAGTCTTTTTTGTTTGTATTCCGCAATGATATTCGTTTATAATGTTCAGCTCAATATTTTAGATTTATAATTAGAGTTATTGCATTAATAGTTACATTCTTTAGTAAGGACCTCGCTGTATACTCTGCTTTTAGCAATATACATTTTTTCTCGTGCACGCAAAAAAATGTGTTTCCATTCGTTTATTTTTGGCTTATAAATATGCAAACATAACTACAATTTAATTTAAAACAAATTCTTTGAATAACACCTATAATTATTTCAGTTAGACCAAATGTATGTAATTTAATTACTTTAATCTAGTTATTTTACGTCATACAGTTTTACCATTTGCTCCGTAGACCGTGACAAATTTTTAAGATCAAATTTTCTATATTTCTAATTAACTTAAGCGAGTCAAGCATAACCATCAAAATACTTTAAATGGAAGTGGCTCCCGAAGTTCCGTGATTGCCGTGTAAGTTTTCCTTATGTGATAAAAATAGCTAAAATGGTGATGATATATGTTTACTGCCCTTTATGGTCGCCTGTAATCTATCCCTAGAAGAACAGGAGCCCTAACAAAAATTTATCACAGATTCGTTGCTTCTCCTAAGAACTAAGATGCATCGCCTCGGAAAAGTGGATCTGTCTTACCACACCTGAAATCAGAACGTAGCAGCGCTATATTGCTGCTAAACGTCAAAGTATTCTATCACCTTAAAATTCAGTGTCAACTATTCTCTAGAAGAATCTACAGATTTATATAGGTGGTACAACTATAGTTCGTCCGGGGAGGTACCACTGCTGCCCTCATAATTCGCCGTGAAGAAGTACTTGTGTTTCGGTTGGAGAAGCGTGGTTGTCGGACACACTTACACCGAGGCGACCATCTTAGTCCTCAGGAGTAGTGACGCATCAAAGTACGACTGCAGATAGGACTTCAATTATGTTTGCTCCTTTTCAAACACAAAATAAAAAATAAATATCTATTTATACATTATTTTATGAAAAAATCTACAGAACAGGGAAATGGAACGAATAACGGGAAGCGATCCCCAAGACGTATGAACATTTACAACACCAGGAGAATCGTCAATACATCGCTGGCCTGTACATATATAATAAGAGCCTTTTTTGTGCTTATACGACAGATCCGCGGGTTCCACCAATATTTAGGAATGAAGGTCCTTAATATTCTACTTTTTACTAACATATCTTTATAAATAAACATCATAAAAATATATATAACATATTCTCGTATATAGTTTAAATATAATGTTAGATAGTTTTGTGTGGATTTATTTTATTTTTTTACTTTAAATTTTTTGTGTTTGTGTACAGCTGTGTACATTTCTGAATAATAGTATAAAAATACACTACCGAATAGTTAACATCGCAATTGGTTTAGTGTGGTAATACGAGCAATATTGGTTTGGTATTTATTTATTCGCTAAAAGTTCTTCGTTTGAATCTTCTCCGAGAATTACAAAAGCGATTTGCTGTGACAATTAGCACTGAATACAAAAATTACACACTCAGTGGTGTTTCACTAATATAAATTTACAAAGAATTATGATCCACCGACATTGTGTTTATCCGACAACGCTTTTAGGTTTTTACATCTCGCAAAAAGCACGCGCTTCACTTATTACGAGAACAATCAGGAGTACAAGAGAAATGAAACTAATTAACATTTATGTCTTATTTATAATCTATCATGTTAGCATACCAAGTGCTTTTAACTTCGCGTACTAGAAATGATATAACACAAATAGAATGTTTAAAGCAACTCGCAACTTGCAGGTGCAAAATTTAATCTAAAATATAAATGAGAACTGTGACCTTTTTATACACTTCAACCATACAAGCTGATAACGATTATTTAACTTAAATACTCAGTACGAAAGAAAGCCACTATGGATGTATTAGATAAAATTATTAATATTTATAGCTAATTAAAATGTGCAAGAAGAGTAAGTTATAGCTTACGGACAAGAAGCATATAATCAATTATTATGTTTGAGTAAAATTATGAAGACTATGCAATGCAGTAAAGTCAAACAGGCGTAACAGAATTACAGTAGCGGCCATCGGCCGATAATATGTAGATAAAACAACTACATGTTTTGATTTAAGGTTGTTACTGCCAAGTAATTAAATTGCTAATGTAATGACTCAGTATTTAATAACTCGGTTGCTGACGTCGATCGTTTTTAGCGATAAGCCTTCTCGCCGCCCACTTCCTATCTCTGCCTTGTTTCTGGGTGGTTACGAACAACTTTAGCAAGAGCAGGTGGTTATAAAAATTCTTTATTTCCTTTTAAGTCCGCTGAAGCAAAATAGCTTCGAGCTGATATCGAGATAATGTTCAGATTGGATTGGAATCTGCTAACATTGTTCGGCCATTTTGGTGGTCATTATCGAGCATTAGATTTTAAGATTGGGATCCAATCTCGATAACGGCGTTCTATGGCAATATCGAGAACGTCGAACGTTCAGTCTAATAGCGAATTCCCGTCACAGAGCGTGCGGTTCAGGGGTCTCACTCCGTAGGCGTTAAATCCACTAATACATTTCGAGCTCAGTGTCGACATCGGGCAAAAATCAGGGCGAGCCGCGCCGCCCTGCATAGCAAACAGGCTGAACTGAACGAAAATGTTCTTCACTACTACACTTCCTAAATTTAGAGCCGATGTTGGGTATAGGTACTGTTAACTTTACGGCTAAAATGTTCATTTTCGGTTTATATTATTATCAATGATTACTATTATCAATTTTCTTTATCGGTGTTTCCTTTGCGTGTAGTTGATATACCTATACTGACACTTACTGTATAATTATTTTTTTTAAATATAGCTCATTATCGGTGTAAATGCATGGCAAGTGTTTATTGCTCGTACATATCGTTAATACAAGGATCCTAATACTTGACTGCTAATAGGCGTCTGCGAAAGGGTCCTACAGTGTAAACTTACGAGTAATGGTTCTGGCGGCGTGCGACTCTGCGGTTCATGCGATTAGTCCTTTTGAAATATCCACATAAATAAATAAAATTGAGGCGTTTGCCTATAAATTCTAAATAAATACCATTTCATATTTATGTAAAGCTATTTTAGGGTTATTTGTACGAGACCAAATGATAATAAATTACTGGTTTTTCGGTCGAGATACCGTCATCTTTATGACAAAAAAGTGTGGTTACACGTATTTTTTGCATAAAGATTGAGTAACATAATCATTAACTTGCTCTTTTATGATGAAATAACTATGTAGACTATAAAATAATTTGTGTTAAGCGAGGGATATAACACAAGTCCCCGAAGAGACCGTACGTCTGATTGAACTGGACTTGAACTGTATTTTATATATTTGTTAATTCATTAAACGAAGAGCAAGTCTGTCGTAGACGTGATGGTAAGACAAAGGAGCCTTGCGGCTGCGGCATGCGACTGCGGCTTTAGCGGCCGACCATTACATAACAATTTAAAATAGCCAGCGTGCCCCACAACAAGAATTTCTGTGTTTGCAGTCACGCGACGTATTCCATGTTGCCGACTGAGATGAGGCAGATAGGAAACTAGCGTTTGCTTAATTGGCTCCTATAAATATAACTAAATGTAATTCCCTCCTTCGTGGTAATCGTTTCGGTGGGTTAAATGAGGATGGCTTTGTGCGGACAATCAATGGCAACATCTTGTCCTAGAAATGCCGATAGTCGCGTGACATTTAGATTTCCATCTAGAGCTGTTATCGATTTATATAACAACATATCTAAATGCAACTATTTGTTATTTAGTCTACGTTCTAAATGAATGTCGAGGCAGGTTTAGTCTATCAGGCTTTTAAAGAAAATTACAATAGTGCAGCGCAGGCGCCGAAAGCCCCACTCTACTACTGTGACTTCGCTGAGTTCCGAGTTCCATTTTTCGTAAGATTAGACATGAGATAGATATAAGATATATAAAGTTCATTTTTGTACGCCAACGACTACTACCATTATTTAATTAAAATTTGTTCAATTTTAGATATATACATACATTTAGACATTTATATTCTTATAGTGCATGGGGTAAAGTAGCATCAATATACCTCCCTTTCTGTAAATGTTGTAAGGTCCAAGATCAAAAAATTTAAAAGTGATGAATACTTACTGCGGTTACCAATGCAATGTTTAGTATAAAACCTTTTTCTAAAATAAACGGGGAAAGAAGCATGCCCAGTAATAGCAATCAGTACTAATATATACAATAATTTATTCTTTAGAGGAGAATAATATTCTCCCCCAAAAATTGGGTAGGTTAAAATTTCCTCCCGATATAAAGGTTTCGAACGAAAGTAAACGAGTACATATCGTGCCTAACGTGTAAATACCCAAAGCCAAAATAAAGGTCTATGATTAATCAAACAAAAAACATAACATTATTACCCAATATTTCTATGAATGGAAGAAACTGACCAGATTTCTAATGGCGTTGTCTATCTGCTAATTTTGTCGGATGTTATATTTTATTTTGGCCTTGCTAACGGTGGCGGAGCAGCCTTGAGTAGATGAGAGCCGAAGCAATAAATAAATAAAAACTGGATTTCCAATTAAGGGCACCCGAATGTCAACGTCACTCTCGATGTGGTCTGAGAATATTCATCAATGAAACCGTGCCTTTGGAACCGGTCCGAGACGGTAGAATTTTTGGATGTTTTTGAATACTTGAACATTAGGTTTGTTAGGTTTATATTATTGAATTTATACTGCATAATATTAGGAGTGCTATAGCCGCAAGGCATGGAGATTGGTCCAAAAAAGGCGAACGGTTTTTTTACGTGAGAATAGTAGCAGACTAGCGTGCAGGTCGCCTGATGTTAAGTGGTCACTGCAGCCCTCGGACACCACGACCAACTATAAATTAAAAGTTACTAACTACTAACACTACTTAATCTATTGAAAGTCTTTTTAGTAATATCATTATATTTATTCTTTGATTCGAACGTCGTCTTGTTGTGTTTGGTAATCTTTTGCTAAAATATGGCAGTCCCTATCTTTACTTATTTTTTGTTTCTTCTTATATTTTTAACTTTTTTCAAAAGTAAAAGCATGTAGCGTACACAACTTGGAAAGTACCAGCATGCTATAAAATGTATTGAGTTTGAAAATAAAAATCATTTATCAACTAAAATTCGAACGTAAGTAAAAGATCGTGTAACATTTTATTTTTTTTCACGACTATGCGTATTTATCTCGTGATTTATATCTCCGTTAAATTGGCAGCATTTTAATTCGCTTAGTTCATGCAAATTGGATTTATCGTTGATTGATTTTAATTACGAAGACACAAATCATAAAGTCAGAGTGCTAACTCTATCACACCGCCAAGGAATAGCGTTTATTCATTTAATTGTAATTAAGAATATTTCGCGCAGATATTACCAAATTATATCTGAATAGTGCCTACTGTAAATACATACATATTTTTATGTGTTAGTTACCTTAGCAAGCTCAAAAACTATTGGACTGGTACAATTTTTTTTCCTATAAGTAGGATACATTATAAATAAAATTATTACAAACTTCAGAATAACATAAAATTTACAAACCAAAACCCACGAACTTATAGCTTGAAATCACATCAAGTTTTGTATCTTAGATTTACACCACGCGTCGCTACTTATCTATGCGTATATAGATTATATCTATAGCAAACACATATATTTCAGCCTGAACTGGTATTATCGTTGTGTTTTGTTTTGTCAGAAAAATCACCTCAATTGTTTACAAATGTCAGAGTGGACGAACTCTGTTTATTTTGGTTGTCGGCTCAAGCTCAAGTGTCGGGATTCCCCCGCAGTCAGCTGGGCCATTAAATCCTACTTTACGACACACTTGCCCACCGCGCTCTCCCAACAACCGTTTATTCCCTCGTAATACTAACCTTAATTGGTGTATTGAGCTTATAGCGGTAATTGGTTGTTTTATGATTGTTTCTAAGGATATCGCACACGGTGAGATTTTATGCTGCGATCTACTCACCCTACACATGACGCTTCGTTGACTATACTTGTAGTTTTCTATGACTCCGAAACAGATTTCTTAGTAAGTAATTATTTAAGTTGAAAACTTAAACAAGATATTAAGAGTTTTTCCATACTACACTTACGTATATGGTATTCACTTCACTTAAAAATCTTTATACGGAATTATTGAATTTGTTTATAAATACGGGTAGAGTAAGAAAATATACACAGTTTTATGTTTATAAACAAGATACACTATACGTACCGTCTGTCTATTAACGTTCTATATAAAAATAAGCGCAGGTATAGTAACGACAAACAGAAAAGTTACTAGAATATATTTTAGAACGAATAATTATTTAAATTCGGACACTCATCGTGTGCAGAAGACCTAATATAGCTCTAACACTATGTAGTCCAATCGTTTGGGCTTTACGATCTTGCTCCACCAGTCTTTTGATACACTTTTTTTACTAATCTCCTTAAATAGTGCCAGCTTTAACACCGCATCGAGTCCGTTTGTGACCTTATCTCATATATTTTATTGGTTACATGTATAATAATGACTTCCTACTAAATGTGTTTAATTGATTCTTGAAGATTTATGAATTTGACCGAGATAATTGCTACCAAAATAACTTAAACAAACGACATTTAAATAAAATGAGAAATTTTTTGTTGCAAATTTTATTAGAAATGATTAATACGGTAATACGGTATGTATTCAAGTTGTTTTTTCAATTTTCTCAGGTTTCTACCAATTTGAACGCCCAAATAAAAGCCTTACGTACAGCCATATTTATAATGGGTAAACTTTGATCCAGATGTCTTTAGAAAGACATCGGTTTATTGTTAATTTGTTTTATTTGGCTCCTTTTATTTTCTTTATTTATAAGAATTAATAAACTTCAACAACTTTTAACACAGATAATATCGAAAATGATACATCGCAAAAATTACTGAAGGTTTATAAAAAAAACTTTTTCAATACCCACTTTTATGTGCACCGAAATGAAAGCCACACATAAATGCGTCATAAACAATACACAAGAACGCATTTGACACTCGTGCAACAGCACTAAATTGCTGTAATATTAATTTAAAGTCAAAAACAATAACGCCGCCATGACAACGTCCACAATATTTTCACTTGCAATTTCCCCATTTCCATATTCCCGCGATCCTGCAATATCACTTTCGTGTTTTCGTGTCGCTCACAGCGCCCCGTAAATTCGGGATGCCTGATTCTGTGCACTGTGTTTTAATTACTCGTTTCGCGAATGATTTATATCATAAGTGGGAGTGGCGCTAGTGATGTACCGTGTTGTTTGTGGCGTTAGAGAGCGGCTTCGGTTGTGGTGTTGTGGTGTCGTCATTTTTACGTCTTTTGTTTATTGTAGTTGAAGTTAAAGGTGTTAATGGTGACAACCCTGTTCGATAACTACTTTCTTAATCTCATAATTTTTATTATAACTTAGTATCAGACGAGCATTTTCTTCTATGTTTGAATAGTAACAAATGAGCGTGCAGACTATTTGATGTTAAGTAACGCTGCCGCTTATGGACAACCACATTTAACCTAAAAGAGATTTGAAGAATGTATGGTGGTACGTAAATGCATCACTACTCTTGAGGACTACGATGGTCGCCTAGATTGTAATTATAACCACTCCTTACCAACCGAAACACAGTATTATTTT
>DWKL01001025.1:0-15844 GCA_018249415.1 Phareas burnsi | reverse complement strand
AAAGGGATTGTCGCCTCGCTTGTAGGGTTACGCAACAACCACACCTCTAAAACCGAAACACAATAATCTTCCCGGAATTATAGTACTCACGTATAAACATTACTACATGAAGTGATCCATACGCCCATTCGCTACGTTTTTTATGTCGAGATCATCGCCTTGTTTCCAAGTGCACCCAGCAACCGCACCTCTCCAATAGAAACACAAGAAACTTCATGGCGGATTATGAGTGCGGCGGTATATATAAAAATCATTTCGTCAGGGGTTCCATAGTCTTGGTCACTATTTCCATGCTATAGAAACAACATCGAGTACCAGGCAATCATTGGATCTGCACGCTCGTTCGCCACATCTGTGCTATAGAAAACAAATCGAGTACCAGGCGACCATGAACCGTAAATCCTCACCTGCCCTTGATGCTGGAAGCTCTCGAGTGTCTGACTGACGAGTCGCGGCTCTCGCGCTGCGCCTCCCGCAGCAGCCGGATGTATTCACTCTCGGCGCCCATGAGCGTCGCGCCCGAGTTCAGCTCCACCCATGATTCTGCTGGCAATCACAACACGCTATCAGAACGGACGCGTCAACATACTATTTTGTTATATTTGACTTAATGTATGTGGTAAGAAATAAATGAATTTGAACGTGGCGGGCTTGTTTTTTTTCTTATGCGAGAAGAGTATTAAACGAACGTGCAGGCCACCTGATGTTTATTGGTCACTGCAGCCCATGGAATCTCACATCTACCGTCAAACGAAATTGCAGTTCTGTTTGGGGTCGTACATATGTAGATGCCTCACTACTCCTGAGTACTGAGACGGATACGCGTAGTACACAGACTAACGCACGTATTCATAAACAAGTAATTACTTGTTGCTATGTAACTTCTTGACAAAGTCATCATTTGATATTAGAATTCTTCAACACAAAATGTTATTTTATAGTCGAGTAATAGATGTAATTTAATCTAACGCTTAAATAAGAATCGGCACAGTTTCAGTTAAGAATCACTTAGAGACCATTTTTATTTTATACTTCAGTAATTCCTAGAAGTTAGCACTGTTAAAAGCTAGAATCCCCACCCAAGCAATGAATCAAATCAAATCAATGCCAACTTTAACAAGTGACAGTGACGACCTTATCAAGAAAGTACAAAGCAACAAGTAATTACTTCTTTATAAATACGGGCATTAAATATTTGCGCGGAGTCAGCGTGGAATGGTCCGCCACGCTGGGCATGTGCGGCTCATATGCAGTTGGTACACTTAATATGCGCGCACGAAACTATAATAATAACGCATATAAAATGTCAATTAGTTTTTTTTATTGTCACGTTTTTTAAATGGACTCGAAAGTATAAAATATTATCACTTTAATAAATAAATGTTCTTGAGACTTTTTATATCGCACCGCTGAACACGAGTCCCTTCTTAAAACATATGATATAATTAATATATAACAGTGGTCGAAATTAGACTGTAATTTACTAAATGTTTAAGTTTGAACGATATTGAAGTTTCCTGGCAAATAGTACATCCCTATAATCATGGCAATATTTACTGCACAAAATAAAAAAAAAAACTTTATCTTGACGGACCAAACAAAATGGCCAGATCGAAACTCATTCAGTCAATCTGACACTACAATTCTATGGCGACAATCCCTACTGTACGCGACTGGCCACAGATTTGATTGTGCGCTTGACTTTGACAGTTTGAAGGTAAACAATTTCAAGGCTTTTTTTTATTTATCGCATTTTTAAGACATATTATATATAAATTACAGTTTTCTGCACTCCTTCTCCAAACGAACGTTAACTATAGTTAACGTTCGTTCGAAAAGTTCGTAAGAACGTTAACTATAGTTAACGTTCGTAACGAGATTTGGTATACCAAATCTCAATCCTCCGTGAGCACAATATGCTTAAAAATGAGTAACAAGTTTTTTCGTCGCGTATTAATATATAGATACCTTGGTAGCATTTTTTTTCACCAGAACAAACATCTCTCGACGAGTCTATGTAAAAGTATTTTTACCAGCACAGAAAATTGTCAGAAATATAAAAAATATAATAACATCTAACTGGTCAAAAACATGAAACGGAAAAGAACAATTTTCGAAACAAAAAACCTAAGTGCGCCCGCTCATTGTCTAGTCGCATTATGTGGGATCTGAAAAAATATATATACATATGCCTAAATAAATAAAATAAAAATCAATCACAGCCTAGTGGTTAAGATTCCGGCCTCTCACACTGACGGTCCTGCGTACGAAGCTTCTGATTTTTCGGAGTAATGTGGTATCAGAAATTAATTATCACTCGGTTTAACGGTGAAAGAAAATTCGTGAGAAAATCAAAATGCCTAAGAGTCCCTTGTTAAGCTCTCGAAGGTGCGAGAAGTGATCCAATCCGTACTCGCTTAGCGCACTATGACCTAACCTACGTCATTCTAAATGGGGGCCGGTGTCCAGCTGTGGAACATAAATGGGTTGATGATAATGAAATAATCTAATCCAAAGCAGTGCGATGTCTGGTCGCCTCGCTTTTTCCATAATGTGCGAGCGAGATACATACAGAAAATCTAGCATTTTGAATTACATTCTGTATTGACACAAGTTAAATGACACCGGAACTCGGCCATGTTGTGTTATCAGCCATCTTGATGGTTTAATTTACAGTTGAGATTTTAATCAAAAGGTAATTTTATTGTTACACGTTTCCGTTAATGTGGGCTTCCATAAATATAAATAAATAATAAACCTTATATTTCTGTACTGTATTGTATTCACTATTCGACAGAATGGATAGGTGGTGAGCTAGAGTTCGACCGGTGTGGTACCACCGTTGCCTTCACTAACTAGGGTATTGGCTAACCGTGCCGAGCTGCCGTGTGATCGAGCCGTGGGCGTCGTTGCTAATATGTGATTGTCTTGATTTCGAATTATTTTAACTTTTGTAGCTATTAACGGATGTACATCGTATGTTTTATGTTATATTGATCAATAAAAATCTTCGAATCCACAAATTCGCCCAAAATACTTCATCAACAACCCATTAATGTCCCCCTGTTGGGCACAAGTTTCTCCTTAGAAGTGAGGAAGGCCATACATATTGGTAAAGAAACTGGTTAGTGGCAGATGCGTGTCGGATGTTTTCAAACCGCCTACATGTCATATGCATACATATAAAGAGAGATAGGTACAAATTGGAAATGCCCATGTTTGAGATAATACAGTACTGTAGGAACATGCTTGCAATTCGTAATTACGTACCAGCTGCGTACAAACATCCATAATAATAATGCAAATACGAGAGGACTGTTTGTTTATTAACCCTTCACGCCTGAACCGCTCCTGAATCTACTTCGACAAAAGTTGGCAAGGAGATAACTTGAACACTGTGGAAGGAAATAGACCTCAGTTGTCCCAAAAAAAAAATGATAGTGAAATTAAAACATAATATTATCGTTATGTAAATAATTTTATTTGTTACCGTTTCACGCCTATAACCGCTAACCGATTTTAATTATATTAAGTAAGGACATAACTTTAATTCCGAGTTACTGTCTTGATTTAGACTTATTTTACTCTATTGTAGCTGTCAACGGATGTACATCGTATGTTTTATGTTACCTGATCAATAAAAATCTTCCACAAATTCGCGCAAAATACTTCATCAACAACTTTAGTTCTGAGTCAGAGCAAATACAATTCTCTGTCCAAAAAAAATGAAAATATTTTGATAAGGAATATAAAATTTAAAATCCATAATCCATCCATACTAATATTAGGAATAAGAAAAAAAATCAATTTGTTACCACTTCAAGTCTAAATGGTTAAATCGATGTTGATAAAATTAGGCAACGAGACAGCTAACATGCCCGGGAAGGACATAGCCTCTTTTTGATCAAAAAACATATAGAACTACTCACGCGTTCGTAATAAATGTATGAATAAATCAAACCAAAATTTTAAATAAACGTATAAATAAATCAAACTGAATTTGAAATAAATAAAAAAATACGAAGAAGATAAAATGAGAAGTATGCAAAGAGAAGACAACGGATAAAGAAGAGAAGAATAGGTAATATAAGTATAGTTCGTCCGAGGAAGTACCGCCGCCGCCCTCACAATCCACTGTGAAGCTTCTTGTTTCGGTTGGAGGGGCACACTTACAAGCAGGCGACCGTCTTAGTCTTCAGGAGTAACGCATATACCTACGACGACCTCAGATAGAACAGATATGATTGAGCTTAGATGTTGGTGTCCACGGGCTGCAATAACCAGTTAACAACAGGTGGCCTGCACGCTCGTTTACTACTCTTCTCATATTAAAAAAAAAAGTAATTCTTTTTGCTGCGGGAAGTTTAACCAAGGAAAGAACAGTGCGTTCCCGGAGCATTCCTGCAGGCATACTGGGGCCACCGAGGGGATTTTAGTGAGTAAAAATCTCACATAAACCGATTAAAGATTTCCGCAGTCAATGGGTTCAAATCAATACAAACAAACCCGCGGCACAGCTAGTGACTTAATAACTCGCGATAAAACAACGTAACGAACATGACCTAACAATTAACTATCATTATTAACCGGAGCGGCGGTGATAGCCAAGTGGTTAAAATTCCGGCCTCTCGTGTGGTAGGTTCGGGGTTCGAATCCTGCACCCACGCATTTTTTGAAGTTATCTGCGTATTAGATACTAATAATCACTCCCTTTAACGATGAAGGAAGACATCGTGAGGAAACCTACACATCCGAGAGTACTCTGTAAAATTCTCGAAGGTGTGTGAAGTCTACCAATCCGCACTTGGCCAAAGTGGTGGACTATGGACTAATTCTTCTTAATTAATGACATTAAAGAGTTGATAATAAATAAAAATGAATGAATAACAACGGCTGTCAATAAAAAGCAAGGCTGGTAATAATATTTATATTGCCTTTCAATATTATAATGCTGCTAGTCAGCATTATAATATTATAAAGTAATATTAGTACCTTCCCCATAGGGGAACTACTATCTACCTCCATCCACTTACCTCCTTGAGAACTACTTAAGCAAAGAGGGCGCCCTTTGAGGGCCTACATTCCCAGCTACCCACCCCTATTCCTACTGGGATCTCAGAGACGTAGGATGGGAAGTCACTATTTCATTAATTATACACTCATAGCCCCACACTAGGATACCCTGTGGCGTGGGTGCTATGGACACACACACAAGACGAGTACATAAACGCCCAAACCCAGAACAGAAATTTAAATTTATCATCCAGATATCTGCCTGATCGGGAATCGCACCCGGAACTCTCCGTGTCACACCGGTACAGTAACCGCTGTTTTGGAGTTTTTATCACAAGACATCCGAGAAGCGACCGCTATCGTTGTTACTTCAATTGGCGTACTGTTTTCAATACAACACCACGAAACCACGAGCGAACAATAGACAATATATACCTCTGTTATAACATTTGGTATGAAAGCCCCAACTATCTAGTTGTATCGTTAGCTATCTCTAACGATACATCTATCTATCTAATCTATCCAAATGTAGCGTTCGAATAATATATTAAAAAAAAACTAATTTCGTTCAGGCACAAATTAAAAACATTGATGCACAAAAAAAAATCATTCCGGCACAGAAAAAACCAAAACATTACCCAGGTCATCCACCGACACACAGTTCTTTAACTCCATCATTTTGGCACTGAACACTTATCTGTTTTATCACAAGCACGATACAGTCACTCCACGTGTGGACTATATGCGTCGTCAAAACAAATATTTATATCGCTCGACTTAATAACTCGTTATATTCACAACGGTACGTCACCGCTCGTGCGCTCACCACGAGCGTCCGAACACGACTGAACATACATCGAATTGTTTTCAATGCAGAAACGTAAACAACATTGCAAACGTAGGTCGCATCACTGTATTCGCTGCAAATGTTTGAACCAACGTTTGGACGGCTGTTGGGCCAAGGCGTGTAACGACAGATCGTAACGAATCATCATTATCAATCAATCATTTATTTCTAAGTAGATATCATCATCAACCCATTAATGTCCCACTGCTGAGCACGGGTCTCCACACTGAATAAGAAGAGTTAGATTATAGTCCACCACGCTGGCCAAGTGCGTATTAATTAACAAGAATAAATAAATAAATAAGTAGAAATAAAGTAAATTAAAAATTGCGCATTAGTAGACTTCACACAACTTCGAGATCTTTACAAAGATCTCTCAAATGTAGTATGTGTTGTAAAGCAAGTGATAACCAACTTCTAATACGTACATAACTTCGAAAAATTCAAGGTCCGTGCGGGATTTGAACTCTGGACACCCAGTGTGAAAGGCCGAAATCTAGACCGTTGCTTCGTATCACAGCTAACCACAATCGCAACGAACACCCGACGATAAATGAAATAAACCGTATTTATTTTCTACAGGCTTTGAGCGGAACCTTACAAATTGTCACCTACAATACTTACATTTTTTTTCTTTAAGTTGCTGCTGGATTGAAAGGAAATCGAACGGTATAGCAAGAACTTAACGTGAAATTTTAAATGGATGCTAAAGCTAAGTATCTTTAATATAAGCATGATGTTAATTTTGACCCTTAACTTCTGGATTACGTAAATAATAGTGCCCATAGATATGGGCGCCGGCAAAACAGGCATCTCCAACCTTACCATTTTTTTTATTTTATGTTTAAAGAGTAGCAAACGAACATACAGACCACATTATGTTAAGCGGTCACTGCAGCCCTTGGACATACACTCTAACCTCACACAAGACTGAAGCCTACCCAAGTTCGTATGTGGAGATCCAACTGGAGAAGGCCTGAAGCATACTCCACCACGCTGTGTCAATGCGGATTGGCGGATCTACCACCTATTATGTATGTAAATATTTAAACGTAACATATATATTACCAATAGCGTATCAAGCTAAATGTAAATTATAGGGAAGTCGAGGGATCATTTCTATTACTTGCGATGTACAATTAATATTATTTGTATTGTATTGTATAGTATTACATATTTAATATTTAACCACTAGACTATAATAGGTTAAGATTCCGGCCTTACACTGGACGTCTGGGATTCGAATCCCGCACGCACCACCGCTGATTTTTTTAAGTTATGTGCGTATTACAAATTAATTATCATTTGTTTTAACGGTAAAGGAAAACATCGTGAGGATACCTGCATGCCTAGAAGTTCTCTATAAAGCATCTTGAAGGTGTGTGAAGTCTACCAATCCACGCTAGGCCAGCGTGGTGGACTATGGCGTAAACCTCATTCTGTGAGGAGACTTGTACCCAGCAGTGGGACATTAATGGGTTGATAATGGTGATCATCTGTGTTATTTAGCAGGCGTCCATTCGATGGCCGGAGGAAACTTGGCTCTTGCTTCCAAAGTAATCTGCCAACTAGGGAAGACTGAACGGCTTTAAGTTCTCCGTTGTCGGTAAACAATCCACAGACCTTTACCAAATCTCAATCAAACATTTGCTCCAATATTGGCGCGCGCACACCAATATTTGCCATTGCTTATTTTTAACTTCGTAAACAATGTTTGTGTACGCGCAGGTCGTGCTACGTGGAACGTAGATTCCCTGTGTAGCTTAGTCTGCATGTCATTCTGTACAAAGTTTATAATTTCTAATCTACATCGCGTCATGGAATTGTTGACGCAAGCTTATGCACCAAGCGCATTTGCGTGATAATTGCATTTGTAAATTTAATGTAATCTACTCGTGATCTGTGCGTTTATTATCTGTGATTTTCTTTGTTTTCAACTTTATTTATTACAACGAAATATTTCTTTAAGTTTTATTTATAAGCAGTGATAGGCACTAGCCTAACGTACAAACCACTAGGTTTGTACTCAGTTTCAGTCGCGCTAGCAAGACGAATCTAACGACACCTCAGATCTTAGAATCTGTCAAGTCGTTTAGACCCCAACCCATGACAAAAATAGACATATACACACGAAAAACTAACTAAAAAATGGGTTAGTTCGTCTGACAACGTTTAAACCATCATAATCATCAACGTATTAATGTTCCACTTCAGAGCACGTCTCCTCTCAGAATGAGAAGGATTAGTCTACCACGCTGGCCAAGTGCAGATTGGTAGACTTCACACACCCTCGAGAATTTTACTAAGAAATTTCAGAAGTTCACATCACCGTTAAAACAAATAATAATTAATTTCTTATACGCACATAACTTCGAAAAATCAGAGGTGCTTGCGGAATTCGAATCCCTAACCCCCTGTAGGAGAGGCTGGAATCCGACCACTAGCGCATCATTTCTATACTGCCGTCTTTAATCTATAACGCCGTTCTCTACATACCAAACGTTACTCTACATACTAAACGTTAGTCTACATATCAAAATCACTTCAAAGAGGATAATTTTTACAAATGGACCAAATTTATTTTTAAAAATAAGTGCTATTATAACTAAACGTCATATGCAAGAGTTTGAGGTATCAAAATTAAAATGTGAAAATTTGAGCTTGTATTTTACTGCTTACGAAAACATAGCCCCACAATAGGATATCTACTCTGTGTCGTCTGTCTTGTATGTGTGTATGACCCCCAGCCATGCTCATATATAAGACGAGTACACAAACACCCAGACCCAGAACAGAAATCTAAATTCATAATTTAGATATCTGCTTGAGCGGGAATCGAATCCGAAATGTATGTAACCGCTGCTCCACGCGGGTCGTCAAACGGGGGAGAGGGGGTATTTAAGAGAGGGGAGGAAACCTTCCCCTCCCGCTCACCCAGCTACGCGAATGCCCACAGTTGGACACCTCTTCTCTCCTCCGTTAATTGCGCGCATTAGAGCCGAAATTAGTCTTTGATCAATCAATTGATACCAAGGCGGATATCCTTATTAAGAAGTTCCTATCATTTAAGCTCTCCCGGTACTTCTGAACGACAGAACTCTCTATTTCTAGTCTTATAATCGTGTAGGGCCAGATTTATAAGTGGTATAACTACAGTTTATCCGGTGAAGTACCACCGCTGCAGTCACAATACGTGAAGCAATTCTTTGGTCGGAGAAGTGTGGTTGAGAACTATAGTTCGTCCGTGGAGGTACCACCGCCCCCATCATTATCCGCCGTGAAGCAACCGTTATATTTCGGGTGGAGAGATGTGCTTTCCGGCTACACTTACGGCGAGGCGATCGTCTTAGCGCTCAGGAGAAGTAACGCATTTACGAATCTCAAATATGACTTCGATCCTGTTTGAGAATAAATTGTGGGTGTCCATGGGTTACAGTGATCACTTAACATCAGGTGGTTTTCACGCTCGTTTACTACTCTTCAAGCACAACTAATAATATGTGACATAAAAAACATTTTTTTAAAATATAAATTACATTCAGTGTACACAGGTCTTTATAAATGACGTCATCACACAATTGCTCCGACAGACGGCGTCGTGATAATCTCGATCTATAATAGTGAGTAGCTACGTGACAGCGGTCATATCGTCGATAAACAATACGCTTTTGTAAACCTTTTACTTTGGTTTCATGGGTGTGGGGGGTGGGGGCGGAGGAAGGGCGGGAGAGGTTCTTGATTTGCATCGTATGATTTTCGATCCTTTATTTTTTTATATTTTCATGTATATCGGTAACGGGGGAGCTTAATTCGCTTGATTTCCGATCCTTTCATTTTTTATATATAGTATAACCATCCATAATCCAGTAAGTGGCCACTGCCGCCCATGAATATCTGTATTCAACCCCAAACAGGGCTTAAATTCCTGTCTGAATTCGTTTATATCATACTGCAACCCTTTTTATGTCCCACTTTTAGGCACGCATTTGTCCCCATAACTGGAAAAGACCTGGAGCATACTCCACCACCTTGTTCCAATGTGGATTGGTGGAAAAATTAGTTAGTGGCCAACCGGTGTCGGATGTTTCAAACCGCCTACAAGATCTACAAGTTGTAACGACTGCTATCTAACGACAACATTCGGTGTCGACAATTTAACGTGCCCTCTAAAGCACGGAATCGGGCATGAAATTTAGCTGCTAGCGGTCACCCATGTAGCTTCCGACCCCGTTAGACGTTACTTAACTTTGTATATCGGTTACGCTCCGCTAAGCTAGCAGTAGGACTATAAGCGCTTTCTGTGTCCTACTAAAACTTCAATGTTTTTGGGTACGCCCATGTTCTATAGGACGAAAGCTGTCTTGTAAAATGTTAACGAAATTCATTTATCAATTTAGATAGGTGGTAGAATTAGTTTGACCAGGATACCACCACCGTCCTCACAACCCGCCTTGAAGCAATACTCGTATTTAGGAGAAGTGTGCTTTTCGAGTACAATTACAGCGAGGCGACCATCTTAGTCCTCAGAAATAGTAATGCATCTATGTAGGCCCTCAGACAGGGTTGCATTCCTGTTTGAGGATACAATAACTACATAACATCATGTCCTTCCTTAGGACACAAGCGATCTCCTTGGCAAATTTTATCGAAATCCGTTCAGCAGTGTTTGGTGTGAAAAGGTAAACAGCTTATTTTTATTAACAGATCATACTTCTTTGTGTAAGAACAAGAACGGTCACCTCAGTGAGACGTGACTCATATAACGTACACGTCTTTGTGTTTCATGTCGAATGCACATTGGGTCACACGTTCTCTGAGACAAAGGGTGGCCTATGTCCTTCCTCAGGATGCCTGATGTCTGCCTGCCAAATTTTGTCAAAATCTATTCAGAAGCTTTAGCATAAAAAGGTAACAGAGTTACTCATTTTACTATTATTATTCCGTAATATTGAAACATTTTTCAATTTTAGTGGAAAAAATGCAACTTGTCGGAATCGAAATTGAGGTCCTGCCCTGCCCGGCCTCTAATACTCACAGCACCATTGTGGCACATAAGAGGGATAGGAGGGGAGGGGAAATTCGGGGCTTGTTCTCAGGAGGTAAACACCTCCCGGCGACTGATATAATAGTACATTATAGCACAATATTAATTAAAATATTATGATAAAATGCGCAATCATAGTCATTTACCATCCTCACTGTTTATTGGATGGTAGATGTAACGTATGTCCTTCCTAAGGAAACCAGCTACCTCGTTGCAAAACTCTTTCGAAATCCGTTCAGCGGTTTAAGCCTGAAAGGACGAACGTTGTATACAAATAAGGACGGACGGTCACCTAAGCAGGGACGCAAACCGCGAAGTGAGACGTGACTCGTATAACGTACGCCTTCTTTGTATTTCATGACGATCGCGCATAGGGTCAGACGTTTTTTGTGAACGAGACAACCGGTTCTCGCAACTGGAAACTATCTGTTGTTATTGATGAGCGTGTCTGGAACCGTATTTCAGAAACCGGTGGACCGATTCGATGTAAATTTTTAAAGATCCGTGCCTCAAAAGACTAACACCTTGCCTGCGGCGGTTAATTTTCGTAACAATCTCCCCGTGCGGCGCGTAACACAACAGGTGTGTTCCAGTATGGCGGCACACACCGTATGCGTACAAGCCGCACGGGTGGCGCGGACAGTAAAACACCACAGGTGTGTTTATGCCGTCAATGTGTTAATAGATGGTAGAACTACAATTCGTCCGGGGAGGGTTCCGTACCTCAAAAGGTATAATAGACGATAGAAATACAATTCGTTCGGTGGTCGGTGCGATTGCCGGGTAAACTTAAAGCGAAGCGACTATCTTAGTCCTCAGAAGTAGTAGTGCATCTATGTACGACCTCCGACAGGACGTCCTGTTATAGATATTATGTGAGCGTCCATGCACATAAAAAAATATTATGGCACCCAACACAGAAGAATAGATTATGTGTGTAATCCATGAGTTGTAAATATTTATTGTCGCCATAATGATAGGGCGTCACGACGTCAAACATGATTGATGCAACTAAACAGTAGTCTATATATACTATATATAACGCTGTTGTAAAGGTCATCTCACAAGTCTGCGGTCCTTGAGCTACAATGCCGTTACATACAAAACCACTTTTCGATTTGGGCCAAAAATTTAAAAAAAAAATAGTGCTGCTTAATAACTCGGCGTCGGTTGCAATAGTTTGAGGTATCAAATGTAGATCTAGTAGAGCACTTTCCAATAGTGAAACTTTTAGTTCGTATTATAATAATTACGAAAACCTTAAAATGTCGATATCGGCTACATTTCTTTTAATGTTTGAATATTAGCAAACGACCGTGCAGGCCACCTGTGTTAAGTGGTCACTGCAGTCCATGGACAATCACATCTATCCACAAATAGGATTGTAGTCCTATTTGAGGTCGTACGTAGATGGTCGTCCTGGGAACTAAGATGGTCGCTTCGCTATACGTCACCGGCTACCGCACCTCTCCAACTGAAACACAAGAATTGCTTTACGACGAACTATGAGGGCGGCAGAGGTACTTCCCCGGGGGAAACACAGTTCTACCACCTACTAAAATACACTTGCTATCTGCTAGAAGTACGCCCAACTTGCATCACAAGTAAACCACACAACGTCGCCGGACACAGCTAATAAATAAATGAAATAAAAATCATCAGTCATCCGTACACAGTTCGATTCCTCGAAAGGGCGTTGATCTTCATTTTGTCACTTTGACTCGTTTGACGCATTTGACACATGACACAAGGTTAATTGGTTTACCACCTTCTGCCTCAACATGCAAGTCACTTTTTTATATTTGAAGAGTAGCAAACAAGCGTGTAGGCCATCTGATATTAAGTGGTCGCTGCAACCCCTGGACACCCATATCTAACCTCAAACAAAACTGGAAGTTATATTTGAGGTTGTACGTACATGCGTCACTACCCCTGAGGACTAAGACGGTCGTCTCGCTGTAAGTGTGCCCGGCAATCGTATCTCTTCAACCGAAACAAGAATTGCTTCAGGGCGGATTATGCGGGCGGCGATGGTACTTCCACGGACGGATCATATTTCTATCACTTTTTTTATTTCGTTTACCAGTTTTACAAATTCAAAAACATTATACGTACTGTCATGATTTTTCAATAGAGTCTCGTTTCCTAGAATCGCCTATTCAATACAGCAACCTATCGATGGTAAATTGAGAATGTGAGAATTTAAGATTCCAGATTTATTTACAGAGAACTCTCAGACGTGTAGGTTTCCTCACGATATTTTTCTCCACCGTTAAAACAAGTGATAATTAATTTCTAAGACGCACATAACTCCGAAAAATCACAAATGTGTGCGGGCCGAACTCCGGACCCCCAGTGTGAGACGCCGAAATCTTAACCACTAGGCTGTCACTATTATTATACAAATAACCAATTCTGAAACGATTTAAAAGCAAACTAGAATATAATATTGTATGCTCATATGTGGAGGGATAATGGAGGAGATGTTATGAAATTATTCAGATTTTCCTTGTAAACCCATTTTCCACAAAAAAAATTGTTTTCATTTGATTTGAGCACACAACATATCAAAGGCCCCTCGATAGGATTAACCCGGCACTGGTCGAAGGTGAAGCCATTATTATTTTAACATACATTTTATTTATCAGTATTGACATAACATATTTAAATTAATCATTATTTTCCTTATACATCATTTTACGTAAAGGTTCTGTCAGAAACAATTTAAAATATCTCTTAGATAAATTAATATATTCACAACCACCATATTTTACTAATCCGCATTGGAGCAGCGTGGTGGAGTATCCTGCAGGCCTTCTCCGCTTGAGAGGCGATAGAATGGGAATTTTAAATTATACATAACTAACCGAGTTCAAAACTTTGCTTCAATACCCTTTCCGTCATATATGACATTGATCTATGAGACCGCTAACGGATAGATGAGAAACGATCAACCATACACGACTGATCGTGTTCAAAACGTCACTTTAGTACATCTTCTCGCAGACACGTGGCTTCATGGATGACACCCTCAAATTATTTAAAGCCTTGACGTCATTCGATGTGAATAAACTACCAGGCGGCCACGTGATTTAGGAGTTTGTTTGGCAAAGATCCCACTTTCACAACGTAAACTTCAAAGGAAATTCGATCTTGTGTATGCGTGATAAGGCCGTCGCGCGGTGTAAACTTATATTGGTTTCAATCATTAGTGTATCGCCTTTCTTAGTATACAAATCATCGGAATGAAACGGCTATTAATACATATGCGTTCCTGGTACATCGTTCGATTTTGATTGCATTCTATGCGATACATACAAACGAACGCCACTTGGATATATATGATTGAATAATATTGCGAAATAGACATTGTCGAAGAGAATTGCTACTTCCGTCTATGTCTTTGAGTCTGTTAATTATAGAGGATAATTATGTAGTATAATACGTTGGCAGGCTGGCTACAACCCTTTTTATATCCTACCGTTGGGCACGGGTCTCTCAGAAATGAAGAAGGCCTGGAGCATACTCCTGCACGCTGCTCCATTGCGGATTGGTGGAGGAATGAGTTAGCGGCCAATCCGTGCTTTTTAAATCGCACACAAGGCCTCCGACAAGGTGTAACGATTCAATGACAACAACCGGGACCGACAGTTTAAAGTGTCCTCCGAAACACGGAAACGCACATGAAAAATTAGCCACTAGCGGTCACCCATCCAATTCCTGACCGCGCCCGACATTGCTTAACTTTGTAGATCGATGACGATATACGCAAGCCGCAGGACTATGCACAATTCATATTAAGTACTCTCTAGCAAATCGCATTGGAGAAGCACGGTGGAGTACGCTCCAGGCCTCCTCCAGTGAGAAGAGAAACGCGCACAGGAGTGGTACATAAAAAGTGTTGAAGCCATGTTAAGTACCTACTCCTTAGCAGAGAAAGAATGGTAGAAATATAATTCGAAGGGGATAGATTCACCGCTGCTCTCATAATCCGCCGTGAAGCAGTTCTTGTGTTTCGATTGGAGAGGTGCGGTTGCGGCACACTTACAGCGAGGTGACCTCAGATAGAACTATTATTTATATAGAAGAAACAGTTTTGTTTGACATATGGATGTCCATGGGCTGTAGTGACCACTTAACATCAGATGGTCTGCAGACTCGTTTGATATTCTTCAAACAAAAACAATAGAGAGAGCCGTGGCCGGCAATAGAACATAAAAAAAGGTTGTAGCCACATTTATCATTAAACAACTGTTAATTTTTTGCTCTTTTTTATTCTCCTGTAAAATTTTGTCACGGAAGGGGAAAGGGGGGACAGGTTAGGTACTGAAATGGTGCAGCAGCGCCAGTCTGCTAGTCGGCGAACACCAAAGTCGGCCGTCTGTAGTTAGCGCGGATATCGGGTGGCTCGCCTTTGTTCCATCGTGTTCCACTAGAGCACAGGTGTGCCAAGGTCTCGAGTGTGGATTACTCGGTCTGTGGTCTAGTGGAACGGGTGTCCGTTACAAATGTGTTATTTATTGTGAACGGTAAAACTTTTGCCGTGTCTACGAAACGGAAGATGTTTTGTTTATTTCGTTAGTCATTCTTGTTAACTTCAAGCGAACGTAGATTAAATCTCTAGCAAAACTATAGAAGGACTCGGATGGCCACTGACTGCTTCTTTTATACTAATGAAGTAGTTGGTCTTCACAACACGGAAGGCGGGTATATTCATAATTATAGGGTACTCTAAACATTTGTTAATATACCCTCCTACTGCTTGCTTAATATTAAGTGTCAGCTAATACTATTCGTTGCTATCATTTCATACACAGATACGCGAATAAATTGTATTAATTTGGACAAGTACCACCGCTTCGTCACTTTTTTTTGTTTGTAAAGTAGCAAACGAGCATGCAGGCCACCTGATGTTAAGTGGTCACCGCAGCCCATGGACA
>DWKL01001024.1:0-15853 GCA_018249415.1 Phareas burnsi | reverse complement strand
GGGGGGGGGGGGGGGGGGGGGGGGGGGGGGGGGGGGGGGGGGGGGGGGGGGGGGGGGGGGGGGGGGGGGGGGGAGGGTGGGGGGGGGGGGGGGGGGGGGGGGGGGGGGGGGGGGGGGGGGGGGGGGGGGGGGGGGGGGGGGGGGGGGGTGGCAACTTACTAGCGCACATACTAGAAATATATTACTTTGGTGGAAGATCAGAGCAGTTAATACCAATCTAAACCAGTACAGTAGTCCTTGCAAATTGTTTGAATGTAGAACATTTAATCCATAAATATTTTTTCCCCTTTTAGATACATTCATATTTATTTGTTGAAATTGTTGGTGATTGAAACACTTCGACCGTGGCATAAAGTTGTATTCTCGTTTGAAGGTTGTGGCAAGTCAAATACTCTAGCACGATGCGTTCCTACTTAGTCCTCACTGGTAGTAAAGAATCTATGGCTGATCTCGGGTACAATTTCAATCCTACTAGGGTTTGATTACAGATGTCCATGGGCGGAGGTGACCACATACTCTCAGGTGGATTCCATGGTCATTTGCTCCTATTCTATAAAACAAAAACAGAGTAACATTTTTTTTCATTTATGTTTGAAGAGGAGTAAATAAGCTTACAGGCCACCTGATGTTAAGTGGTTTTTCCTGCCCACGGACACCTACATATGACCTCAAATAGTCCTATCTTATGTCGTACGTAGATGCCTTACTACTCCTGAGGACTAAGATGCTCACCTACAAGATGCTCAACGAGGCAGCCATCTTAGTCCTTAGGAGCGGTGACACAGGTGCGTACGACTTCGATGAGATTTCAGTCCTGTTTGAGACGTATGGGTATCGATGGGCCGCAGGGACCACATAACATCAGATGGCACGCACGCTCGTTTGCTACTGTTCAAACATAAAGTAAAACCTCGCTGTAAGTGTACCAGGGAATCACACCTCTCCAACCGAAACATAAATACTACTTTACGGCGGATTACGGCGGTTAGCCTTAATCGAGATGTGGCATATACCTATGGGACTAGGAACATTGAATAATTATATATGCCTCACAACTTCCTCGTAACAAAATTAAGTCTCAGAAGTCCTTGAAAATCGATTACACAACAGTAGAGTTTGTGCCATAAAACAGTTATTATTATGTACAGTATTACGAAATAAAAGCGCCATGATCACCTTGTTTTTTATTTTTTCCCGCGATTTTCTAACAGCTCTGTCTTAATACGCACTAACGAAGGTATCTTTACCTATTCCTAGCAACATTTGGTGTAAATTGGCGGCGATTCGTCCATTAAAAAAACAATTTCGTCTAAAAATTATCCCTTAAACTCGTTGAAAGCATGATCGTGCGTTCCTTGCCGCGTTGCCAAGTGATTCGGCAACAAATCGACAATTTACGTTGATACAGCAATATAATAACCACTCGATAATTTAAGTAAACGTATATCACCGAATTACGTCTTCATTTTGAAAAGATGGATTATTTCACTATCATTTTCTTTTTCTGATTAAAAATGAGATGTACACAAAAAGTGCAGTTAATACAGTTTACAGTAGTACACATAGAGTAAATTAATACAGATAAATAACCATTTTTACAGATACATTTAAACCTATTTAATACAAGGTATCCTGATGTAATCGATACTTCAAAATTAGCATTGAATAATTTATTCATAACGATAATAATACAATGAAAACAGATAATTAGCCAGTATCTTTTTGTATTCGATTTGTAGCATTATGGAACTAAGGGATTTAAATAATTTTTGATACAATTATCTTTACCTTTATAGAAAGATTTTAAATTACCAGTGCGTCTTGCTAGATGGATTTATTGATAAAAATATGATAGCGTCAAGGATGGTAGAGCCGAAAAATATTTATAATATTGTATACCTACTATCAAAACTATTGACTAGGCCCGTTTTTATGTAAGATTTAAATAATTTATTTTGAAAGGTGGTAGAACAATCGTTCATCTAGGGAAGTACCACCGCCGCCCTCATTATCCGCCGTAAAGCAGTTGTTGTATTTCGGTTGGAGAGGTGCGGTTGCAAGGTACACATATAGCGAGGCGACCATCATAGTCCTCAGGAGTAGTGACGCATTCATATACAACCTCAAACGGAACTTCGGTTTTTTTTTTAGGTTGCATGTGGGTGTCCATGGGTTGCGGTGACCACTTAACATCAGGTGGCCTGAATGCTCGTTTGCAAATTTACAAACATAAAAAAAAAATTAAATATTCCACCAACCTGGCTAACTGCGGATTGGTAGACTTCACACACCTAGAACTTTACAAAGTCATATGTGTGGGTTTCATCACGATGTTTTCCTTCACCGTTAAAGCAAGTGATCTTTAATTTCTAAAATATATTTGATTTGATTTGATAATTAAAATTGAACTAATCCGGTTTTTTCAACATCTTATAGATACAACACCGAAGATCCATTTCATAATTAGCGCTCATTATATATACAAGCGACAATAAAATGTCCACTTCTATAGAACACATCGTAGAGACCTATTCAATTGATCGTAGAGAGACTATATCACGAAGTGGCTATGGACACCACCTGTATATCGTAGACGTATTAAATTGGAATGTAGAGTCACCCGTGACGTAGCACGCGTCGCATCCCGTTATCATTATTTGAGGCGGAGTGGCGCGCGCGGCGGCCGACTGCCGGCAGTTGTGAGCCGATCGCCGCCGCGCTACCACCTACCATCGCTACCACCGTAGCCACCAGGCCTCGCGACCGTAGAGCTTATCACTTGACAACATGGCATACACCTGGGACAACAGAGTCGCCTTCGTCGTGAGATATCTGTACGGTGAGTGGGATGTAGCTTCTGTTCTATTTGTATAGGATTTGCAGTAGGCAGCTTGGGGAATTAAATAATTTGTATTTGATTTGTAGTATTGGGGAGCTTTGGGGTTTAAATAATTTTGATACGGGTACCTCTACTGGATTAAACGAAATATATTTTATACGAATTTCACGGGTATATTCATTTTATTTAAGTAAAATTATAAGACAATATATACTATAACTAATAACGTACATTTACAAACGCTTAAGTGCGTTTATCTTCTATAATGATGTTCTAGTTTATTAAAATGATTTTCACAGTCAGTGCGTCTTGCAAGATAGGAGTTATTCAAAGATGCCGTTAATTATTTTCAAAATAACGATAGGGATTTTAAAAAGGTACCAATGTGTTTTGTTACCTTTTCAGTAGGCTAACTAACCATAGATTTTTATTTTAATCATTTTACTATACTTAAATGCAGTATAAATTTTCCAAACTAAAATTTTAAAGAACATTTGTTCATGTATACTTAAATTTCTCGTTTTTTTTTTTAAATCAGAGGTGCGTCGGGGTTCGAACCCCGCACGCCCCTCAAATTTTTCGAAGTTATGTGCATATTAGAAATTAATTATCACACGCTTTAACAGTGAATGAAAACATCGTGAGGAAACCTACACATCTGTAAGTTCTTTGCAAAGTTCTCGAAGGTGTGTGAAGTCTACCAGTCCGCACATGGCCAGCGTGGTGGACTATGGTCTAACCCTTCTCATTCTGAGGAAAGACCTGTGCCCAGCAGTGGGACTGCCCAGGAGTGGATGATTTAAATTTTTAAGAAACTTAATTTTTAAAGTACTCAAATCGGATTTTTTCGCTCATTCCAAATGTTGACAAACCGATACTTACTTTGAAAGACAAAACCTCATCGCTGGGTCCCACTTATCTTTAATTGTGTCAATAGTAAGTACCATCGTGAAGCAAATAAATTTGAAATTCATAGTGACCTTAAAAGTTGCAGCTAGTCTTTGGCCGTCACATCGCCTCTAGGGAATTGGCGGACATTACTTAGGGACCTTACATACATATTTTATCAGGATGCATTGTGCATATCCATATACGTTGAAGTTTAGACGGTGGCTAAACGTTCAGTAGTTTGATTCCGATTTTTTATTTTTTGTTTGTCTCCTTATTTGAATGTTTCCCTTTTTTCCAATTAATGGTTGCCTGGAAGGGATCGCTACTTTTGGAATAAGGCCGCCTGTGGTGCTTTAAATCATGTATAGTGCTTTGGTCCTTTCTATTCCGTGTACATTTTTTTTTGTATTGTATTGTATGTTGAAGAGTAGCAAACGAACCTGCAGCGTGACCCACATCTAATATCAAATAGGACTGAAGTCCCATCAGAGATCGTACGTAGACGCGGTACTACTCCTGAGGACTAAGATGGTTGCCTCGGTGTGAGGGTACCCGGCGACCACACGTCTCCAACCGAAATACAAGAATTGCTTTACGGCGAATTATGAGAGCGGCGGTGCTACCTCCCCGGACGAACTATAGTTTTACCACCTATTTAGTTGAAATCTCAGTGCTTTGATTCCATTTTTATAAAGCATAGTCAACGAGCATGCAGATTACTATCAAGTGGTAAATGGTCACTGTCGCCCATGAACATCTGTAATCGACACCAAATAAGACAGAAATCCTATCTGAAGACGGCCACAGCATGGATAAGGACTAAGCTAAAACGCCTCGTGTTACCACACTTTCCAAACCTGAACACAGCAACATTTAACAGCAGCAGTCCAACGAAGGGTTCTACCACCTTCGATGCGATTGCGAGTTGAATTACCATTATTATAACTTTTGAGGGTTGGTAGAACTATAGCATCCGAGGAAGTAGTCGCCGCCCTCGTCATCTGCCGTGAAATATTTTTGTGTTTGGAGAAATGCGGTTGCCGGGCACACTTATGACGGGACGACAACCTTAATCCTCAGGAGTAGTGTCGCATCTGTGTATACCACCACAGACAGAACTTCAATTTTGTTTGAGGTTAAATGATGTCCATGGGCTGCAGTGATCACTTAACATCAGGTGGCCTGCACGCTTCTTTGCTAGTCTTTGTACATAAAAAAAATATAACGCCTGGACTATCAGGTTCTGGTCTGGAGGATTATTTTATCCTGTGATATCATCATCAACTCATTAATGTCCCGTTGAGGGGCACGGGTTTCTCCTCAAAATGAGACTTTCATGTCCAAATGTTCCGAAATCTTGAAAATCACTGCTACTTGTTTTGACGGTCAAGGAATACATCGCGAGGAAATCTGCATAGCTGAGACTACCCCATAATATTTTTACAGGTGCGTAAAGACTATCAAACCGCACTTGACCACCGTGGTATACTATGGCCTATACCCTTTTTATTCTGGAAGGAAACCTGTACTGTGCTGTGCTATTGCGAGACAACACTGCATTAATGATGATGATGGGTAGACATAGCGTTCCAGCACAAGTTTCAGGGATAACGGCTTATTTAGAAACTACTCCATCTGAATAGGTCTCTTATTATATCTATCTAGACTATTCTAGTCTCCACCGCAGAATTTTGGGCTTCTACACCAAATAGCACTTGTAGATTGTAAATATCTGAACTTCCGAAAAGTTCGAGGAGCAACTACCCTCCCAGCAAAGTAAAAGAAGCGTGGAAATACCATAAGGTAACGGAGTGACAGCCGCTACCTTTCGTTACTCCCATGTTTCTCATCTCCAAAGGCGAGCAGTCAATATTTTCAAGTCATCAGATTATAGATATATAGACAGATTATTAAACAACTAAATACATAATTATTTATTAATGAAAAATAAATCCGGGAGAAGGCAGACATCTTATTACTAGAC
This sequence comes from Phareas burnsi, assembly GCA_018249415.1. NCBI lineage: Eukaryota > Metazoa > Arthropoda > Insecta > Lepidoptera > Hesperiidae > Phareas > Phareas burnsi. Next base: position 10,139 of record DWKL01001024.1, on the reverse strand, counting down.
CTCTGTTTATGGGCAGTGTAATAGGCTTAAGCAGAATCTTGCAATTCAATCCACGATATTAAAGTACAGATATACATACAGCCGGATACAATATATTATGTCGGTGATTAAAAGGTTATTGGGGCATCAGGTCTACTGTCTGTAGTTGCACCATTGGACTTGAACCAAAGTGGCTATTTATATTAAACTATTGGTAACGTTCATGGCTTCGTGTGGTTTGATTTTTAGTTTTATCAGATCGATTAATCTCCATTTGTATATATGAGGTCGCCCAGTGGTCGAAATTCGACTATAGTTTATTAACACTTTGACTGCAGCAAAGACTCCTGTCGTATTTTACTGTCCGAGCCTCCCGTGCGGCTCGCGCGCACACGGTGCGTGCCGCCGTATTGGAACACTGACTATTGTGTTGCGCGCCGCACGGGTTGATTGTTTCGTATATTAGCCGCCGCAGTCAAAGTGTTAAAAGAAGTTTGAACGATAGTAAGCTTTTGGTAAATGGTGTACCAATATAATCATGGCATTATTCTGTGACGTTTACTAGTCCCTAATTGGCCAGCCTGGCGCAGTACTATCTAACCCGTGTCATTCTGAGAAGAGACTCGCGTCCAGGAATTGGTCGGTTATGGGTCCGGTCCTCCACGATTTGATTTCTTTTCTGAAGATCTATGACATGGGGCTCTTCAAAAAATGTGCAAAATAATCCTACTTCGAAACCGGTGATGCTGGCGAATCTTCTGGTACTCCGAGTGTCCATGGCGACAATGATCACTTTCTAGATGGTACGTCTGCTTGATCGCTAGTTTTAGTTTAAAAAAAATTATAACAGAAGGTGGAGATTATTGGGCAAGGGCATTATTTAGCAATTCCTTGTGCGTTAACCACTTAACGTGATGGTCTTTGAGGGTTCACTAATCAGAAGCTCGTTTTGTTTAGGGAGAGGCCTCTCAGAAAAAATTCTACCTAAACCCAACAAATAAGACCGCTTTTTATTTTCTTGTATAATTGCATCTATTGTTTTGGTTTCTGGGTATGCCTTTCTTCCTATAACTGGAGAGGTCTGGAGCGTGCTCCATTACGCTACTCCAATGCGGATCAGTGGAGGAAGATAAATGGCCAATCCGTGTCAAACATTTTCAAAATTACTGATAAGGCCCCCAACAAGGTTTAACAACATGTAACAACCAACACTTGGCCAGCTTAGTGGTTATGGCCTAACTCTTCTTATTGTCAGAGGAGACCCGGCCCAGCAGTGACACATTAATAGGTTGGTAATGATTATAACGATGAAATGAAAATAAACAGTCTAAATAAAGTATCATTGCAAATGCTGGACAGTATATAGTTGCGAGTTTAACTGTACATACAGACAAACAAGTTAGTTGAACATGTTTGTATATGCATGCAATATTTGCCTCAAAACGGACCGTATATTCGTAGTACTTAGAATAGGAAAGTAAATAATACAACTCACTCGTAGACTTTAATAAAATAAACATAACAAGCGGGCAAGCGCGAGTCGGACCCGTGCGCTGTGAGTTCCGTATCACTTAACGAAATAAATTTTGAATGTGTTTAAACAATTGTATTTTTTTCCTTTGACGACCTGCGTGGCTCAGCGGTCAGCATACTGGTTTGATGTGCACCGAGTTCCGGGTTCGATTCTCGGCCATGCCGACATCTAAATGATAAATTTTGATTTCTGTTTTGGTTCTGGGTGTTTGTGTGTATGGCGTGTATCTTTGTATGTATGGCACCCACGACACAGGGAATCCTAATATGGACTTATGAGTCTAGAAAGGCTTTGTTTTTTCACTCGGTTCAGGATCCTTTACGCGAGCCTGACACTTGGGCAGTTTAAATTTTATTTGTTGTTTTACTTTAGAGTTTGCATTCACTTAAACTTTGCAAATACAAAAAATAAAAAATGATCCTTTTCCGTAAGATGGCGCTTTAATTATTTAGGTCCTTTTTATTATTTTTTTATTTGGCAGCATATATGCCAGCCATATTAATACATATTCTAAATTGCAATCGGTTACTTATTGCGGCTTAAAAACATATATTTTAAACGTAAACTGCTTTAAACGTAGGACAAACATACGACGTACAGCGTAGGCCTACCTTCCTCGCGAAACCTCAATATTTTTTTTAATAATATTCATATTTGCCATGGTTCGTGCTACCATAAGACACAATCTGAAAATTTCAGCTCAGCTCAGCCTTTATTGCAATAGAGTCTTATGTTATCCAAACAGTCAGACAGACAGACAAACACCAGTAGGCTCAGTAATAGTGTCTCGTTAACCCTTTGAGTTAGAACTTGTATTTCTTAACCATACAAAAAAATTGTAAAAGTGAACGATATTACTCGAACCTCTGTAAAATTAACATGAATTCACAACAAACTCGCAATAATCAGCTGTTCGTGTCCATTTAACCGTCCGCCATATTGTCTTACTGCCACTTTCGGCCTAGTTACATTTTTCAATTGATAAAAAGCTTAACTTTCTGTTTACCAAGTATACGTTATATTAAATTATTACTTTTGATATTAACTATTAATTCATGTAACTATTGATGGAACCTGAATGGGACCTGAAGCATTCATCGATCAAAACATCTGTCAATTTTTTATATCGATTTGAATGTTTTATATCGACCTAACAAGATCGAATTAATTTCATCTACTAGTCTTCAACAATAAAGGAAGGTAGGTACATGAGTAATTTTATTTATTGTAGCTAGCGGCCAGAAGTCTTCATCTAGCCAGCGAGTATTCGTCGCACAGTTTCTTCATTACTGTAATCAATCACAGGCCATTGTCACTACGTATTTAAACGTATTCTAAATTTAACTTTATAATTGCCTCGCAAACTTAGAGCATCTACTGACTGCTTGCAAACTTTTCTGGGCAGCCTAATTTTTGGATAGGAGATTTAAGCTACGGATGATGTAGCACAAATAATTGATTTTAAACTGAAATAAAATTGAATTATAATAGATAATGTATTTTTAAGTAGCAATGGCGGTTATGTGTAAACATTTTTGTAATTAAAAAACTAGATTTTTTTTTTTCTATATTTAATACCTTTTTTATTTTAAGTTGATACTAACTTTGTAGCAAATTCTTATAACTTCCCACCAAAATAAAAATAAATCGACTTCAAATGTGAATACAACCTATTTAATGATCCTCTATAAAATTTAAAACACAATGAAATTAAACTCAAACCATTAATCTATTGATAGCTGAAGTTCTTGTTAATTCCGGACCAATTAATTAGTCACCGAGATATCTAAATACCTAGACGAGGTAATAAATGAAATAACAAACATTTTTGGCATGGTGGCATTATTGCTTCCGTAATTAATCTATTTACATCTACCAGGGAGCTTGTACTTTTAAATTCAGATACAGGCATCAGCACTAGACAAACCAATTAAATATTAAAAAAAATTGCATAGAATAATTAAAATGTCATAAATATTTTTACTTGTGCCACCTTGTGTAAATACATATTTGTCACCTTGGGAGGACAAATGGTGATATGGGTTAACTGAAGTGGACTAAAACTGTTTTAAAATAAAAAATAAAATATACTTATACTAAAAATACATTAGTATAGTGGTTATTAAAAATGAAAAAAATAATTACCTAGTTCTATTTTGGAAGTTCCGACATAGACAATAGTTGACATTGAAACGCGTCTGATTGGCAAAGACCAATACCGATCGTATAAATCCCCGTCGGAAAATTTGCGTGGTTGTTTATACGTTAATTATCTGTGGATTGTGGTTCGGAGCTGATTGCTTGCGAAAGGCTGGTCTTGGCGTTGGTTGCAACTAATGGCGGGTATTGTTTACCGGCGGCCAAGTGGCAATGTTCTAATTTGTCCGTTGCGACACGGGCGCTCACATTGTTACAATTTTTCAGCAGCAGTGCCGCCATTACTACTTGCTGTCTAGTACGCCAAATTTTTGATGATGTATCTTGATGATTCGTCGTTTTGATTGGTCTCTATAACCTCAAAACAGAAAAATCGTAAAGATTTTTCATGAATCATGTTTACAACTGCAAAAAGTAACTTTTCATATTTAATTAAAACAAGTTAAATAGATAGATCTCGGAATGAAGTCAAATAATTATGCTTTGCCTAAAGATGGAAAATATATTTATTATAATAATAGTAATGAGTGTAATTTTAGATATCTAGAAACAAAATTTTTTAGAAGTATTTTTTTTATACACCGGCGTCAATGTATAAAATCTAAGTTACACTAGACTGTCCAATCTCATAACAAAACAATGAGGGGTACTTCTTACCCTGCCTCACCGCTCACTGCACTGGCACTATGAACCACGGGACGGGAGAATGGTGGGGGAATATTCGGCCCTCACCAGTTCCCTCTTTGCCGGGTTTGTTCTTTAGGCGATGAATACCTTCCGGTAATTGATAATATTTACGCAAATTATGACTATTTTAATTAAAATATTGTAATAATAGGCAATTGTAGCCGGCCCTACTGTTTAGTGGGTGAATAATCCAAACTCTTTCTTTTGCATTTTGCTATGTTAAACGTCAGATGTCACGTTAGTAGCGGCTAAAATGAAACTCCTGTGAATATCACGAAACCGAACTAATATATATTCTTACATCCGAACTAAACTATTATCAAATCGTCAACTCCCTATTAATCCTTGCTGGACTCAGAATCAGAGTCAATCAGACTCAGAATGAGAAATGAAAAACCATACTCCATCGAGTTGGTCATTACGGATCTTTAGACATCTTTGAGAACGTTCAGGCATATATGTTTCCCAACGTTTCATTTCAAAATTAAAGCAAGTTATTTAATAGGTGGCACAGCTATAGTTCGACCGGGAAGCCACCGTCGCTGCTCTCACAATTCGCTGTGAATTGTATAAATGTAGAAATGCAAAATAAACTAAACAACTCTTTATTATATTACCATAATAAAGCTAAAATGCCGTTAATAAAAAACATCTAAACGATTTCGATACTTTGAGGTTTTCGGAATCAGTAAAGAAAAATACGAATTAAAAGTTTCACTATTTGAAACTGTTCTGTCATTAAAACAATTGTGCTTTATTAGATGTATTTTTCATATATCAAACCCTTGCATATGACGTCTAGTTACAAAGTAGCACTAATGTAGAAAAAATACCCTCTTTTTTGGCCATAACATGAACATTGTTTGTGGTATGTAACGGCATTATGACTTAAGGGTGGCAGTATAGACATGTTTATTTTAGTCTTTACACTTCATTAAAAAGGCAGCTCCCAAATGGTTACTAAATGGTTGTTAAACAAAAACTGTAATATACCTTTGAACGAGTCAATAAACACAAAGCGACCACACGAAATGAGAAAATCCGTAAGAAATAAAATACACACGAAAAACAACACGCTAATAGCTCGCGATACGAATTAAAATCATTAAGACTCATTCCCAGTTTCATCCGGTGATTTTTCAACGTATCAAAGTGTTAATTCCTCTACTAACGATCTCGCGAAGCCATTACCATACGTTAAATTTAACTGTCGGTAATTGACAAACACGCTAGTAGAGACGGTTCAATTGATGACTTCGCGACCGAAATAGATACAAATAGTATTCTGATAGTCTTCAACGTTCGAATACTCTATCCTGAATGAAGTACACGACTAATTGCAAGTGATTTTTCATTTCATCTTCATTTTCAACCCTAAAACAAGCAGTAATAGCCTAGTGTTTACGATTCCGGCCTCTCACGCTGTGATCATTCGAATCCTGTATGCACATCTGATTTTTCGAAGTTATGTGCGTATTAGATATGAAGTTATTTAGAAATATATTATTTTATTAGAATTTTCTATCACTTGATTTAACGGTGAAAGAAAATATCGTGATGAAAACTGCATGCCTGAGAGTTCTCTGTAAAGTTCTTTAAGGTTTGTGCACCAATCCGTACTTGGCCAGCGGTGGACTATGGCCTAATCCCTCTCATTTTGAGAGGAGACCCGTGCCCAGCAGCAGCATTAATTGATTGATGAAGAACACATTGGGTGAATTGGGTTGACGATGAACAGATACTAATATAATTATTGTATATTGTTATTTATATAGTATAAAATAAAATTTGCAACCGTGCACAATATCATGGAATATCTTACTATAATTATGTTTCTCAATAAGTGATTATATTTTTTTAGAGAAACAAAGAATCTTAAAACCGAAACCGGACCTTCTATTATTCCAGATATCGACAACAACGGCTTCTTGGACGCGCACGACTTCCAGTGCCTGGCGCTGCGGTCCTGCGTGCTGGAAGGCAAGGGCGACTGCAGCGCGGAACGGCTGCAGAAGTACGAGCATATCATGCTCAGCCTCTGGGAGGAGATCACCCGGCTCGCGGATTTCGACAAGGTTCTTGACTATGTCGGTTACACGTTCACGATATACACGCTACGCAACGCTAGCAACGCGGTAGAGCCGTAACGATAATGTAACGATCACGTAACGATAACGTAACGTTGACGTAACGCACTGACTAATTCGAAGGTAATTCACTAGCTGGATAGAGCAGCTTTAAGCAATGCGCTGGAGCTTTGAGCGGTTAAGCTTTGTAGAGCTTGTAGAATAAGCAGGCAGATGTTTGTATGGATCTAATATATGTATATATATCTCTAACCTAGATGTGATTATAGGATTTAGCATACAACATATAGAGATTAACGATTAACATTTATAAAGCGTTGAACGCGCAGTTATTACCAATTAATTAAATATATTCTGCAGATATGTTTTCTATTACATTTTAAATTTAGGTCAAATTAGGTCATTAAAATATATTTTGTCTACTTTAAATAACAGTATTCATGTAATCACTGGTTACTATTTAACGAGCCGTTAACAAAAAATAGACATACTTTAAATTTTAATTAATTTACTATCACGAAATAAAAACATAAGAGAATATTTATTGTGATAAAGTAATTAATTGAATACATTTCAAGAATTTCAATACATAAGTACAATGTACTACTAGCGTGATATATTATAGATAAATGCTTTTTTATTCTTGGGTTATTAACGGGTTTATTCGATATCACATATTTTAAATGTGAATCAATTATTATCATGAAATGAAAACATAAGATAACATTTATTTTGATAAAGTGTTATTAAATAAATTTCAAGAGTTTCAATATATAAGAACGATATATTTGACTAGCGTGATGTATTATGGCTGAATACCTTTTTATTCTTGGGTTATTAACGGGTTTATTAACAGATTGACTCTCATAATAAAGCACAAATACTTACACAATTATAACATGGTAGTTTAACAAAATTCACACTACTTACCTAAAAAAATAACACAACTCTAAACACATCAACACAAAGCCGATCACATAATAAAGAGTAAAACGATACTGTACGGTACTCGACGAAAATTAACAAAACAACAAGCAAATAACAAATTAGTTATAGCTGACTGAACACTTTCAGAGCACGCCGCAGCTGTAGCACGCTTTCGCCATTTTGTTTTTATGAACGCGCGGCCATTTTGTTGATAACTAGCACTCTTTCAGGACGGCACTGTCTCGGTCGAGGAATTCAAGAGCGCGGTAAAGAATAGTTGTGTCGGGAAGAAGTACAACGAGTTCCCGCAGGCGCTGAAGGCGTTCATCGAGTCCAACTTCAGAATGACAGACATCAACAATGACGGAGTGATGGGCGTGGAGGAGTACAGATACGATTGCGTGCAAAGAATGGTTGTGGAGGACATCAAAGTGATCGACGACGCCTTCAATTCCCTGTTGAACGTAAGTGAGACTTAAGTAGTAGTAAAAGTATGATTGACCAGAAGAATAGTTTTTTCATCTAGATATAAAATGAAATAGATTCTCTATTCTTTATATCTGCGAACCTGATGCGAGGGGTTCCAACTAGTCCCAGGGGCGTCAACGCACCTTTTGATTTGAGACCGGTTTTCCATAAAAAATACCGGTAATTCCTATAGCAGTGATAGTCTAGTGGTTTAAATTTCGGCCTTTCATGCTGGGGGTCCAGGGTTCGAATCCCGTATGTGTGTATTAGAAATGAATTATAACAGTGAAGGACAACATGTACACATCTGAGAGTTCTTTGTAAAATTCTTAATGGTATGTGAAGTCTACCAAACCGCATTTGGCCAGCGTGGTGGACTATGGACCAACCCTTCTCATTCTGAGAGGATACTCGTGCACGGTAGTGACATTAACGGGTTGATGATAATGAATCGGTGAAAAATAGGTGTATGTTGTAGGGATTTTATTTTAAAATGTATTAACGTTTGAATCGTGAAGTCTGTCTGGCCTATCTCTAAAGTAACCAATATAGACATAGTTTCCACACATTCTCGACATTTTTCCAGTAAGACGAAAAACAGAAATCATGGTGACGCTTGCGACACTATTCGGCTGAATGTGGCGCTAATGAAGATACCTTCCTAGTCACATATACAGTGTATTTCATTGAGAATGTGCCTTTTACTATTGGAAGTTTGTAAGAAATAATGAAGATTACGGAATGGATATTAAGTATTGTTTATGTCAGAAGTAGTAGTAGATGTGGGTGACCATGGGATGCGGTGACCACTTAACACCAGGTCGTCTGCAAGCTGCATCTTCGTATGACTTCATACAACCCATAACACAGGATATCCTCGTGTGGGGCTGTGAGCGAAGCGTATGATATTTTGGCAGTAACACATAACTGTGTATCTATATATTAAATTAATTGGCGGTCTAGTTTGATTAATTACAGCGACTTGTACCGTCCGACGAGCGTTGTCATCGTTGGTTTTAATATCAGATTCTTACAGGCTACCTGATTTAAGTGGTCACTGCAGCCCATAGACACCTACACTAACATCAAACAGGACTGAAATCCTATCTAAGCCGCCCGTAAACGCGTTACTACTACTAAGAACTAAGATGGTTGTTTTTCTAAAACCACGCCTCTCCAACCAAACACCAGAAACTCTACCTGGTCGCACCATCATGGTCTTAAAGCTACAGTTATGGGCTATATCAACTTTCTTTTTGGAAACACGATTGGTTTTACATGCCGGTTGTGTGACGACGTATAGGAGACATTTTCTGACATTTTGACGTGTACCTTGGGACGAAATGACTTATTACAAAGTATCAAATCGCTTTATAATAGCACAAACTCTTCCCAATTTTCGTGAATCAAACCAATAAGAGTAAATTGTACAAAGTGTTATACATTCCAATATGTGAATCATCAGCAGAATAAAAAAAACTATTCTTTGTCTACAGATCTCGTCATTATGCAATTTGAATGGTTTGGAGTATTTTATGTAGTGACTTAGCCAGATCCATAGCTTCCTGAATCGAAGCTTCCCAATAAGAGTTATAATAAAACAGCGCTACGTTACCTCAATATAAAATTACCTCATGAATATCGATGCCATGGTTCAGAGACCACATTGTCTGGAAGTAGTCCTGCATGCGTTGTTTAAGTTCCTTGGGCACTTGGTTGATGGTGAGGAAGTCCTTGAGATCTCGCCACTTGCTCTGATACATGGACCGACGGGAATACATTCTTTGTATGATTGCCGTGACGTTGCCGAATACCACAGCGTGCATTAGCGCTGCGGAAGATTTTTCCGTTTCAATAAACAGTTATGGCATCACACGTGTGCAAAGCATCATCGGGGAAATTTTCAAAATAGAGAGGTAAATAAGACACTTCTTAAATATTTACGGATAATTTTAAACGCTTTCTAACAGAATCACGCTGTTAACACCAAATGTGACAGTGATTTATGCTTTATGAAAATTGAAACGTTTACGATACGTTTGTTATAAGACGTGCAAAATAAATTGAAATCGTTTTTGTGACATGTAATATATTTAACCAAGTTGTATTTTGGCTAATAAATTGGAGGCACTACATGTATTATTTATATTTTATATACATACAATTTGAATATTGCCTCCGGATATTGCTTAGTGATAAAATTACTTAATTTAAACACATGATCCATTTTTATTTTATAGTTCAGTATTTTCTTGAAGTCAGATGTGTCAAAAGTAAGAATCCTCAACCAAGCAATCAAT
>DWKL01001023.1:0-15856 GCA_018249415.1 Phareas burnsi | reverse complement strand
ATTAACTTCTTCCTAGGCAACAAAGTTTATAAATGCTCTAGAATGCTGCTTTTATTGAAACGAAAACCCTGGAAAAATAAATTGCTTTTTAAATACCTTAAATTAAGCAATGCAAAAACAAACAAAAAATACTTCATCATCGATACATTACTGTCCATTGCTGGGCCCAGAACTCCTTTCAGAATGAGAAGGATTAGAATTTCACTACTACATTTTCTTTCTCCTTTAAAGCAAATAAAAAATAATATCTCATGCGTAGAAAACTTAAAAATATCAGAAGTTAAATTCTAATACGCATTTCCAATGTAAAAAAAATTAATTCAAGCCACTTTAGGTTTAAAATAATAATATTCAATTGGGTCAGGACAAACATAAAAAATTTTTAAACTTAAGCATATCATTCCTTACATAACAATTTGGATTATTTCCGAATATTTTCAATGTACATACACGAAAAATAAGAAATAAATTGTATATCTTAAATTTTGTCAGTGTATCTGTATTGTATAGACTACAAACATAATAATATTATTATACATGTTTGGAATACATGTGTTTTTTTAGGTTTCAACAACCGCTTTAAGAATAATAAAAGCCACAATTGCAGTTTTTTATAACCACGCATATCCATAATTACAACCAATAAAATTCTTATGCTTATTACTTTATTAAGTTTTCTTTTTGAATTCTATACTTATAATAATAAAATATATTATTTGTCGCTTACACAACACACATGTAGGGGTATCGCTTTCCGTAGCAGAGTACACGAAAGATGTTTCAGATTTCAGATAAAATGTAATTTAACTTAAAATACACCGGAGAGCTGAGTGAAAGCTTTATGTCACCTCAATTTTCTGTTAAAAGTAAGTGTGCGTGGCTCAAGTAACCCGAAGGCAAGGTAATGTATTCCCATACATACATAAGTGAAAACATTTTAAGAAGCTCCACGGACTCACTGCATCACCCCGGGGGTTAGGGCCTAAAAGCACTATCTCGAAGCCAAAGCCTTACAACTCTTCTCAAATTCAACTTACTTTGCTCCGTGTGGAGGTGCCCGCGTGGATGTTGTATACTGCGAATTAAAGTTTTGATACTTCACAAAATATTTTGTTGCAAAGAAAATAATTATGACATATTTTATATAAGACAATGTTAGCTTATAATCTTTTATACATACAAAATAAATGTCCTAATTGACTAAGTCATCAACGCAGAACCTAATCTGCTAATACTAGATACATGTATTTTTGACACTGTGTTCTATTCTATTGATGAGACCTAAAAAGGGGATGTTCAAAAGTTCTTCCTCTAATGGAGAAAAAGAAAGGATAAAAAATTGCAATTTGGAAAAAAAAATGATGTCTCGTTAATTATAATCAAATACCAAACTACTTAGAAGTTTACAGTCATTACAGGTTGAAAAACCGTCAGTCAAAAAAATTAAAACATACCACATACCATAAAAAATATGCGTGTATGTATTCATGTATGCACACGTAAGAAGTTATACTTATTTGGAATGTTTTATACAATATTTTTTATGGATTCAAATACTTTTTATATGAACAAATGATCGATAGACGAAAGTAGATATTACAAAAAAGTTTTAATAAAATAATAAATTATGTGTTACATCGGCGCGCGCAACCTTACACTAAAATACACTTAGATGTGTTTTATTAAACGCGCGAAAAAGTAGTATAATTTAAAAAATAAATATAATTACCATTGAATGAAATAAAAAAAGACACTTCGTGTATGTAACCAAAAGGTGGTAGCTGCGTAAAAAGTTTAGTAGAGCGGGCATCTTGTGCACGATGATAGTTCATTGACTTATTGATCCATTGGAGAGTTTTTTATGAAATTAATTAGCAAACGAGCATGCAGTTCATATTATTTTACTTTATAGCTTGCTCTATAATTACACTAAGTTTCACGTTTGTATATATCATCGTCTTTACAATGGAGTGTACTTAAAACGCTATTTGTAAGCGGAGGCCCTGTCTTAATTTTTAATTTCGTTTTTTTTATTATGATTTCTATAAGGTATCCACTATAATGACATAAGTATATTTTCTGATAAGTTCCACCTATGACAGTTAAAAAAGACAGCCCTTTAAAGATAGGATAACCATATGGCAGATAACGATACCTACTAAGCTGCCGTCCGTAGCATCATTAAAAAATGCACGCACATAATTATAACTTAAACTTTTATGTAAAGTTTTATATTATTTTATGATTTCGAATCAATTTTGATTAGACGTAGTATGCACATGAATATATGAGCAAATTCAACCGCATCTTGCTTCTAGCGGAAGAAGTAGCTATGTTGTAGGTGGCACCACGCTACAACCTCTCCGAATCATAGCGCAATTGCTTATAACATGAAATGACCAATACCTAATCGCCAAATAACATATTACCATATATTAGTTACCAAAGGAATTTAATACTATTTTTTACTATACGTCAAAACAGTGTAGGTGATAAATGAAAAGTTAATAAAATTAAAGGGTGTATCTGTGATGTAAAAAAGTAACTACTACTCTCTAAGCTCAACACTCATTTTTAATTGGTTTTGAAGGGGATTTCCTGCAGGACACAACAGGGATTGACCAACGCTACTTGTTACCCCAAAAATATCTAGGGTACCATAAAAAGAGAGACTAGAACTTGTGTAAAGTAATGATTTTGAATGTTACGTTACATCGCAGAGATATGCAAATGTGGTATAAACAATTGACATCACACACGCAGCGTAACGGTTACTTTTAAGTAGTGGAATTATATTGCTGATGCTTGTCTGAAATTAAAAGCATTCAACCCAGTTAGTGAGTGAAGCGCGCAATGACCCGCAGCTTGTTCAGATCGCAACCGATCTACAAAGGGCGCGGTCTAGAGTTGATGCGCGCTTCCGTGCTTCAAAGGGCACGTTAAACTGTCGGTCCCGGTTATTGTTATTGTATATTGTTTATATATGCAACGAAACGTGCGTACAGGCCACTCGATCCCGATACGCACATCCAACCTCAAACGAGACTGAAATTCTATCTGAGGTCAAACATAGATATGTTATGTCCCCTCGCTATAAGTGTGCCCGACGACCGCACCTCTCCGATCAAATCGCAAACTGCTTCACGATAACATTATGAAAGTGGCGGTGTTACTTCCCCAGACGAACTATAGTTCTACCACCTAAATAAATAAAGTAAAGTATGCATAACAGTCGTTAAAAATATCAAAGGCCTAATGAGCGGTTTTTAAAAATGTCTGACGCAGCTTGACCTCAAATCCTTATCTCCATCATTCACATTGGACTACCATTATAGAAGACGCAGCTGGGTGCCCCAATTGTCGTGACAAACCCGTGCGCAGCAGTGGGATATAAAAAAGGTTGCTGCCAATCCAGTTCGACTCCAAAACTTAAGACATATCATTACACGTCACTGGAGGGAGTACGTACCTACCGTTGGATACTCCATGTTCCTATTAATTAAAAAATTGGAACAATTGCCCATTGTTCTATACCTAAAAGTATTATACCATCTACCGGGAGCCACTACGAAGTGCTTATAGTATAATGGAATATCTATGGGTGACTTATATATTCAATACATTATTTGGCTGTTAAAATGGTTACTCTCAATAAATGGAAAAACTAGGTCTCGTGACAAGAAGTCATTAAAAGATCCTTGGAAATAATTTTAATTAAAGTTAAATACGAACCTATCGTAATAATGGTTTCATTTTATATCGTTTTCTACCTACCTTTTATTTTAATAATTATAACATGAAATTGCCCATCTGAAGTTTGGCAATGTTTCAACATTATCTATTGTCATTATTAACCAGCCAGGGACGATGTTGCCTTACGTTACACCACCGACGTCGTAGAGCTGTGAGCGCTTCAAATAAAATAAATAAATCAAAAGTTTTAATTCCTTTCACCTACCGACAGATGGCTGATGGCGGCACGGTGGCGGAAGCGAATCTCGATGTTTTGTAATGGAGCTTTTTAAAATGGAAGTCGAACTTTCGTCAGACACTTTTAGCCGCGTCGGAGATACATTTAAGCTTTTTAACTTTTCTACTCCGGTAATGTATCCCACTCTTTCCTAACATCGTAGAGGTGTCGCATAAGTTTTTTTTTTTATTTGAGTAGACGAAGTAACTTTTTATTTGTGTAAGTTAGCGCGTCCCCAGTCACTCGCGATAATCCTTCTAAAGGAGACTCAATCCCGCTTCTGTTTTTTTTTATGATCGCCGACAGTGTAAACATTTTGCCTACGATCCATTAAGTAAATGCACTGAGGCCGCTACTCGGTAGTGCATTAATATTGCATTTCTAACTCCTCTGCTCTCGCTCTTTAAATGGACATGCTTTGGTAACGTATAAATATAATGCATCACATAGATAGTAACTTAGCGACTGTAAAGTTCTCAAAGATTTGTAAAGACTACCAACCCACACTCAGCCAGCTTGTGATCTATGGTCTTAACATTACAATGCTTTTTCAGAATAAAGTTCGTTAAAATTACTTTCATTTTTTTATTAATAAAACAACATTTGCAAACAATCGGCATTAATATTTAGATTTATATAGTTTCGGTTTAAAGACAACTGAGTATTGCACTTACAAATAGTAAATATGGTATACACACAATACACAATGAAACATTTATTCATAGACATTGCAAAAAAAAAACAAAAACAACAAAAGGATACTAAAAAGACACTTTTCTCTCAAATCACATCAATCTCTCAAAATCAATAAGTGTTTGTAGGTAATGTAAGCGCTTAACGAACCGCGAGCAGGACTCCTGAGCGGATCAGCAAATGGAGTGCTTCATGCATAATGTAGCACTAGCAGAGTGTTGTTTTGAAAAGCGTTCTGAATTTGTTATTTTCATCACACCAGGTGATGCTTGCACACCTCATGAAACATTTAACGACATATCAATGGGATAACAGATTCAGAGCTGCTGGAAAAATCCTGGTCGTCGGAATCAACTTCGCACTCTATATTATTATAAACGAGAATCTACGCACAGCCCTACCCGTGTATACGACGTGGGATTTTTAAATTACTATATGGGCATCCTATATATTTTATAGGTAACAAGTTGTCGACGTCACGCCTTGTAAAGTGCTCTATGATTCTTTAGAAGTCCTGTAGAAATCGTTTCAGTAGTTTCCAAGATTGAGGTAGTTTTACAAAAATAATCAAAATACAATTTTATATATTACTGTCGTATAAAAACGTTGTTAATACCTATCCAGGGATGATGTTGAGTGACGTTATACCATTGACGTCGCAGAGACACATACACATACAAAAGTTATAGCTTAAATATAGGCCAGTAATTTTGAAATGACAGACATACTGTTGCATTTTATTTATATAGATTTACATCATCATTGCTTCACCGTAAAGAGAGATTTCTCTGTCCTTACACAACTTTATTAAATGATAACAGGAGATAACCGGCACCTCAGAATTAATTAATCCACTCAGAGATTGCATCTAAAAGCCCCGCATCCCCCTCCCTCTCGCTGGGTCGATCCGTTTCCAGCCACTTAAACTTCACGCGCCGCGCTCTAGCTTCCGTTTTAATTACAAAATTAATTCAAAATGTAATTAAAGTTAACAATAAGGGCTAAGGCAGCAAACAATTGGAGTTATTTATGTAAGTTTATGCTTTATTGTACTTAAATAAGCGTCCTTAAAAAAGCAACCCAAGAGCCTACGGTATAGAATTCGTTATTGGAGCTCTTTATTTTCGTGTTTGTAGTTATAATAACTTTAAAGATATTAGAGATTATCGTCCGTAATTGTAAATACTTCTAGGATTATTTCTTAAAATAGGTAAATAACCTGTAAAGTGAACAATATTTTATTCCAAAAAGTTTTCAATAAATCACCTACATCACACGTTTAGAGGAGAGATAGGAAAAAATTATCACGTGGCATGACGTGGGATTAGGGTGTCATAGTCTCCGTGACATCACCTTTAATTTAACTTTAATAAACTAAAAAATAATTACATTAAGTATACAAAATTATTTTTAAATCACACCAGAGAGAACACAAATATAACCACGTGATAGGCACGGTATAAGGGTCAAAAAACATTGAAAGTCCTACGGTAAACATTTTTAATTGAGCCTCTCTAAATGAACTTTTAATATAGTTCACCCGTACAATTCTTTCGGAGTTTAATAGGAAGTTAAAATTATATTTTTTTTATAAGTAGAACTCTACCAATCCACAAGGGTGTCAATAGACAAGCTCGAGAACGGCGCCGCGACGTGTGCTCATCCACTCAACAGTCTCTATACAGGCAATAAAGCTCCGC
The DNA here is from genome assembly GCA_018249415.1 of Phareas burnsi. Lineage (NCBI taxonomy): Eukaryota > Metazoa > Arthropoda > Insecta > Lepidoptera > Hesperiidae > Phareas > Phareas burnsi. The sequence continues at coordinate 9,493 of DWKL01001023.1, read as the reverse complement.
TGAAAACACTTAGCGGAATTGATTCAGACCATTTACCATTCTTAAACAAACGCGAAACCTTTCCATTATCGTGAATTATAAAACCTTTTAGCAAATCAAAACTGACAAATCGGATATGTTAGAATTAGTTCGTGTCTAGGCAATAGAATTGAACCTATGGAGATTTCATATTAAAATAAAATAGAATACCTAGTACCTAATCACTTATTTTCCGTAGACAAATTGTTAATGTTATAATTTATTTCTCATGTTAAATTATGGTTATTTGATTAATTATTAAATTTGATTAATTTCAGAATTCCATACGTAGACCTATTATTAAATCTACGTTATCGGTTCGTACTACGGTCTCACTTTTGCTTAAACCTTCGGGCCGAAATAGGAGCCAAGGTAACCGGTTAAAATGTTCACGGAATATTGTGTTATTACCTCTAAAATGCTAAAAAATATTAAATAAAACAAAAAATATGATAAAGCATAAGGGAGCCCCTAACAAGATTTTTTTTTTGTATATCTACTTACAAACGTCAAACTCAGTGTGATAGTACCCCAACCTCTAAAATGAAACAATGGATATAACGGTCAAGTGTTAGTTGAACTCATGCTAAGGATCTCAACGTAAATAAAAATGAATATCATAACAATATTCAAACACAAAGTGCACGAGTCCGACTCACATTTAGGCGGTTTTATTTATGAGTTACAAGATATTTATTTATATAACAATGATAAACTTAAATGCACGAAAATAGGAATAATGACCTATGAGAACAAGAAACGACAATATTAGTATAGTATTTACCTATTTCAAAAAAAATCAATGTAAGCATATACCCTTCAAGTTGCTTGCTGCCTCGTATATAAAAATAGAAAAATAACGGACACATTCCAGTAGAAGTATATTAATCTCCGACGATAGATGGGGATAAAGACGAATTCTGAATCACTATATAAAAGTTTTTTTAAAAATCCTGCACATATACGAGCTTCGTCAGCTCAGCAGGTTGTAGCAGTGCAGTAAAACATCATTATTCTGTACGAGTATTTCACAATCATCTTGGATTTAAATATAACTAATATATAAAATATAATTAATATAAAGTAAAAATAAAGTTTATCCTGAGATTAATCTTATAGCTTAACCTGCAATTCATGTTAAACACCATTAATTTACTAATATTCCGTAGTTCTAAAATGACTACTCATTAATTATATTTATATATGTCTACGACAGGACATAATACGACGAATCGGTCCCATAATTAAAAGCATTATTTTATATATAATTATATTATGTAGGTTTTCTTTTTGATATCATAAAAGTAGCAAACGAGCATGTGGTTCAACTGATGCTAAGTATTCATTGAATAAATCCCGTGACCCCCATGAACATTTGTAATTAACCCGTATTAGGTTCGTATCTGAAATCTGCCACTAATGTTTCACTGATAATTAATTTGGAACGCCTCATGTAAGTTTAACTCTTTTACCACACCTTTCAAAACTCAACACAATTGCCTTTAACACTCCTTTCAAGGTTATACCTCTAAAAGTAGATAGTTCTAGTTCATCATCAACCTATTAATGTTCCACTTCTGTGCACGGGCCTCCTAAGTCTAAGTATTGAAAAAAAATATTTTCTTTTTTTTTTTTTTTTCATTTCGCAAAATATATTTTTTTTATTAATTTATCAATCCCAATTACCTAAAATATTGTAAACGAAAAAATTGAGTAAATTCATTGTTTCATGCTTTTTTGTTAGATACTTTTCAATAAAAATTACGAGAAATCTGATAAAGTACGTAACAGAAATACAAAAAAAAAATCAGCATCTGAGAACTCTGATGAGCAGTTAAACCACCATAAAACAACGGCTAATACATACTAAAACAAATTGCATACTATAAATGTTATGTCGCGACAACCGCATCACCATATATCAGTCCATTGCAGTCGTCAATTCACCATACCATAAGTAATATGTTTTCATACAACGTGCAATAGTATGTTTATTTGGCTGTTTATTACTATTATTATTATCCAAATAATTTATTAAAAAAAACTAATGTCAACTGTCAACACTGACAATTAAGTCAAAAATTCGCGCGCGTGCTATGCTTGTTTTTATTTCGATAACCATTAACAATTTCATAATATTTCACCAGAAGTATTCTGCTAGAATAAAGTAAAAACTTGTGTGGGTCATTTATTTTATGACATAGAGGTGAATGTATAATGCCCACTACGCGGAAAAAGATTATAAAAACTGTTTACAAGGATGAAGATGACAGTGAAGCTGAAGCCGGCGATTTTAGCGATTCGGGTTCGGATGCTGTAATATCCCAACCATCTAGTTCTGAGGACGATGATGAACCAGAAGTACATAACTCCTCAGAAGATGAGAAAATAAAAACCAAAAAAATAAATAAACCTAGGAATAAACCGAAATTTACAAAGAATTTTATTGCTAAAGTTAGTAAACAGTCCAAATTAAACATGGAAGATGAATTTGAATCGGAACCAAAAGAAACCACATTCTCCATCAAAGATTTAACTGACGCTGACAAGCTGTTACCTTCTATTCTTAATTTATCTGAAAGTGGTAAATAATATACTTACATCTAATTTATCTTGGTGACATAAAAATTAGATAATCTTTGAATGTGATGAAAATATGTTTTAAATTGATATTTCAGACAGCAGTGAAGATGAAGCACCTAAAATTTCATCAAAGCCAGCTTATACAGTTGCTAAGCCTGAGAATGAGGAGAATGAACAGGAAAGTGCCATGGAATATAAAGATGTTAGTACCTAGTTATCTTGTCTATCTACCTTTTATTAACATTACAATCTTTACAAATATATGGTTTCTTGTCTTTGTGGTTTAAAATTTGTGACAATTTTGATATTTATATTTATACATTATACATTACTGTAACAATATAGACACAACTATCGATAATATGTATGTATGTATAGTCCTTCTGGGAAGTATCTTATTCCTCAGGAGTGTGATGTATCTATAGATTGCACATAGGACTCCAATCATATTTGACATTAGATGTGAGTGTCCAAGGGCTGAAGTGACCACTTAGTATCACTGCTCAATTACATTAAACTTAAATTTTGCTCATTTTGTATTTGTAATATTAAAATATTAGTCTAATATCTATAATGCATCCTCTGCTTATTAATGGGGCCTTAAGCATTTTTACTTGTGACATTAACTATGTCATTCATTAATTATGATAAAACCTTAATTATGTGAATATTTGTATGTTTATATATTTTATTATGTTTATCATTATAATAAGAAAAGTACTTTGAACAGAGAGTATGCAAAAATTTAAACTTTAAATATTACAATTTCTGTCATGCTCTTTCACATGTTTTTGTTACTGTTCTAAAATTAGGAATAATTTATGACCATAAAATGTATGTTTAACACATTGACTGCTGCACTAATAATCGAAACAATCCACCCACACAGTGTGTAATGCTACAGGCATGTTATAGTATGGTGGTACACAATACGCGTGCGAGCCGCATGGGTTCACGGACTGTAAAACAAGATAGGTGTGTTTGATGCAATCAACATGTTAATTTGCTTTATTGGTATGTTTTCATAATACTCTAATGAAAAAGAGTAATGAAATTAAATCTTCTGTGGTGGTATTGGCATGAAACTACTTAATGGCATAGGGATCCTGAATGTTTTAGGCCAATAAATTATATTATTATTATGATCATAAGTTACGATCAATTTGTCTTCTTGCTGTCCACAGGTGTGGTCAACTAATTTAGAGAAAAGTGAAGAAATTGCTCAAAAAGCATTCTTAGAATTAGAACAACACAAAACACACATTGAAAATACAAAGCAGTCTATTCAAAAATATGTTGTGAAAAATGATAAAACAAGAGAATCTGATGTAAACGACCTTTTGGCACTTGGTGAAGACGTAACTCCATCTGTATCTTCACCAAAAGTAAAAAAACGGAAGGTGAAAGCTAGAAACGACAGTGATTCTGATATGGAAGACTGGGAAGAAGTTGCAGGTAATTTTTTTATTCATTACAATATTTATTTAGACATTTATAGTATTTAAAATGTTTTACGTTTATTAATTCTAGTAAATTTTATTACTCATATTAGATATTAGTTACTAAAATAAAATATATTTTGGCTCCAACCCTCCTTATGTTCCACTGCGGGGCACAGGTCTCTTCACACAACTGGGGAAGGCCTAGAGCATACTCCACAATGCTGCCCCAATGTGGATTTGTGGAGATATGGGTTAGTGGTTAAACCATATTGAATGTTTTCAAACTACCTGCAAAACCTCCGACAAGATTTAATGGTTGCTATCCAATGATAACAACCAGAACTCAGGGCTTTACGTGCCCACCAAAGCACTGAAGCGCACAAAAAAAAATAGTCATTAGCGGTCTCCCATCAATATTCCGACCGCGCCCGACGTTGCTTAACTTCGTTTATCGGTTACGCTATCTACGCAAGCCACGGGACTATGCGAACTTCGCATTTATTCTTTAAAATATATTATTTGGAACATAGTTTATTATTCTAAGATATTGTTCTTTGTTATATAACTAAATGCTCCTAAAAAATGCAAAATAAAGTAAAAACCCTTATACATATATTAATCCTGTTTTTATTATATGTAGTATGTGTTCGGGATTACAAAATTTTTCTCAGAATTCACGCATTTTAATTGACATTCTAATGAAACATATTCCATTTACTGGTTTTCAAGAAAATCTTCTAACATACTATTAATTTAATCATGTGCTGTAATTATGTTTCTTGTAATTCCAGAGGGTAAAACAATACCTCAACAGGGATTACAACTTGTAGTAGACTTCCCAGATGCAGTATGTAGAAAAACAAAAAAACTTGATGTGGAAATGATGATGAAAAGAAAAATTAACAGGGTTAAAAAGGAGTATCAAGTATATATGCATAAAGTGCATGCCCTGTGTTGGTTAGGGCATGGGAATTATGTGAGTGAAGTTTTAAATAGTCAAGAAGTCATGTCTGCCGCTCTTTCCTTAATTCCATCTAAAGAATGCTATCCAGAAGAAAGAGTAGATATGAAGTATGTTGAACAAATAACTACGTGGTTCAAAGATAAGCTAATAATAAAGTATGATAAAAATGAAGGCAAATTCAGACCCAAATCACCACCATTAAAAAGTTTATTATTACAGCAAATTCAAACAAGGACTGTTACTTCTAAAAAATATGTTGTTTTTATTTTTGTATCCATGTTAAGAGCTGTTGGCTTACAATGTCGCATTATGTTAAACTGTACAACATTGCCCATAAAGCCACCTAGCACTGAACTATGTTCACTATCAGTGAAGCCAAAGTTAAAAGAAAATAATAAAGATCAAGGGGATGTGAAAATTAAGGTATGCAAAAAAGAAAGTAATAAAAAAATTAAGAAAACAATTGCTTCTGATAAAATACCACAGTTAGATGGGAATGAGGATTCATTAAGTGATAGCGACTTTGATTTTATTATGCAAATAGATGGAAATGATGACATCCCTATACAAAAACGAAAAACGCCAGTAAAAGGAAAGACCAAAATTGAGAATAGTAATGTTGAAGATGTTTCTCCACCAAAAAGACCTAGAAGAAATCTAAGTTTAAAGAAAGTTAGTTCTGATACAAATAAAGAACCAGGTGTTGGAAATGATGAGAGAAGTGCAAAAAGTAAAAATGTTATTGGAAAAGTTACCCCCAAATCATTGACGCTTAAAAGAAATCAGTCTGATATAAAGAAGGAAGACAATAAACAAGAAAGTAAACCAGATGAAAGAAAAAGTACCTCTATTAAAAACTTGTCGCTTCGTAAAACAAGAAGCTCCAAAAGAAATGAAAATCCTGAAACTAATACAAAAAATGAAACTTTCGACAACAAAATTGTAGATCCACCTAAAATCATTATCACAAATAGTGATACTTCTGCCAATATAGCAAGCGAATATTTTAATAATGTGGAGCCATCAGTAAGCAAAAGGGATGCTAGGGCACGAAAACGTTCTCATACCTCTAATCCGAATGACAAAAAAAAAAATAATAAACAGGATAAAGAGGCTACAAAACCTAGAGCAAAAAGTGTTCCAGGGTCAACGTTGAATAAAAGCAAATATTTTGATAATAAAAAACCTGATGAAAATGCCATTGTAGAAAAAAAAAATCAAATTCTTTCTGGAAAATTGAAAGGAAACGATATTAAAGATGTAGATGCCAAGAGAGTTAGTCATAGGGACTTGTTCAAAACGAAAGAAAAACCCAAAAATGATGTCACTAATGACTTGGTCAACATTATTAAGAAAAGAGTGAAAGAAGCAAAGGTGGACACAAAAAAAGGTAAAGATAATTATCGATTGTTTAATGTTTTTATTCTTACATAGATCGTTTATTTATTGTCATACAATCCCTGTAATATTTCTATTACATCTTCCTACAGTACATGTAAAGTGAATACTTTTAATGAAATGTTCATTTTAACCGACATATTTCAGGTAAATCAAATAAATCGTCTGATGAAGACAGTGATTACTTACCAGAAATTACTGAACAACAGAAAGGAAGCATTAACAAGAATACTAATGTGAAAGCTGGCACTAGCCGCAAAATAGATCGTCGAGTTTTGTCAACTGATGATGAAACACCGAGTAATAAAATGGATACATGGTGTGAAATATTTGTGGAGGAGCTGGAGCAGTGGGTAGCAGTTGATATTATCAAAGGAAGAGTTCACTGTGTCAATGAAATTTATGCAAGTATCAGAGTTTTAATACTAACACATCTTTATATGAGCAAATGAACTTAAGTCCTGGAATATCCTGAATAGTCACATCCTGGTGTTTAATTTGTTCCCGTTTGTTTAGGACTCCTGTTGTATACTGTAAAATCCTATAGTATATAATTAGTAATATTGTGTAGTATATAATCCTATACAAGCCAAGTGACGCTGTCTGCATTTATCAGGAACTTGAAGGTTGCAGGAACCATTAATATTTCCATAGTAAAAAGTAGCCTGTATCACTATAATTTGTTATTAAGTAAATTATGTAAGGTAAAGCAAATATGCTACAAAATACGCACGCACGCATACAGGATAGGTGGACAAACATTTTGAGGAGAGATTTGCAGTTAAATTAAAATTTCAAAATAAAAGTTATATTAGAATTGCAGGAAAACTTGGCACTGTTGTTATTTCTATAGATACTGTCATTCCTATTTCTCCTACATTTTTCTAATTGAGATTTTAAAATTTTAGAATCGGGCTACCCATCCAGTGAATTACATCGTTGGCTGGGATAACAATAATTACTTAAAAGATTTAACCAGAAGGTACGTGCCTCACTGGAACACTGTAACACGTAAGCAACGTGTGGAACCCACTTGGTGGAATAAAGCTATTCAGCCTTGGATAGGCCCAAGGACAGCTCGAGACAGAGAAGAAGATGAAGGTTTGGACCGAATGCAACTAGATGCCCCGCTGCCTAAAAGTATTGCAGAGTAAGTTTAATTATCTATATTATCAAAAACTGTAGAGTGCATTGTAAATGTTTGATATGTATTATAATACAGTAATATATAGTTATAACTACATAAATATTGGGTATTTATATGTAACTTAAAATATGTTAACTTGAAAAATTTTCAGCTACGTCCTTTTAACAACATTTATGAATACAAGCTTTGTAGTAGAGCAATTTTCCACTCCATTCCACTGTGGTATTTTCACTCTGGGGGTACAAACCTGTTTAATCAATATATGAAATGTTTTATTAATAACATTTTTTTTAATTTATTCTATTAGAAGTCTCGTAGAAAAATTACTTAATAATTTTGTGATAATTGATTCCACACTAGGATACTCTGTGTCATTGTCCACCATGTTTCATGTTCATAATAAATATATTGATCAGTTAAAGTGTGGTGGTACTTGCAGGGTGGACTACAATTGATATTATTTACGATTTGTGTGTTGCAGTGACTTTAAAAAAAAAATCAAAATTAAATAACCCTGTTCTGTGCTTGATCGAAATTACACTGATTTTCACCAAGATTCCTACCTGAAACTTTTACTACGTGCAAAATTTCATAATTTTTTCAGATACAAAAATCATCCACTATATGCGCTGAAGCGACACCTGTTAAAGTTTGAAGCTATCTACCCCCCGGACGCTGCCACACTGGGTTTTGTGCGCGGCGAGCCCGTGTACGCTCGCGAATGCGTGTACGTGTGCCGCTCGCGTGACACGTGGCTGAAAGAGGCCAAAGTCGTGCGGCTCGGCGAGACACCCTATAAGGTGGTCAAGGCGAGACCCAAGTGGGACAAGGTAAAGTATAATTTGAGCTTTTAAGTCATTATGAATATATCACAAATTTAAGTTGTAAAGATTGGCAAGATGTAACTTACTATGATATGAGGGTTTATTAGGATCATAAGGCTTGTGGCATCATATTTAATTAAAAAAAAAATGTTCAATTTTACAAAATAAATCACAACAGCAGAGGATCACGAAAATGTTACAACTCATGAAAATGATGGGAAAGGATCGAATAACTAACATTCATGTCATATATTTCTTGAATAACTCATTTTAGATATATAGATGAAATATTAATAATTTCCAAATCGCAATCCACACTGTATCACCATAAACAGGTATGCTACTGGCCTTATTATAAGCCCGTAGTTAATGAGAAGAGGTCTGGGTTCAACAATGAGACCCTCAACAGTGGATACCTGAAGAAAATATCATGTGATTTGTTACAGAACAATTTTATTTAGTTCTACTCTCCAAGAGAAGATAGCAACTGACATCATAACTGATACTCTCTGTTTACCAAAAAGCTGTCAAAATGATGTCATAGTATTCCATAAGTTATATTGACAAGTACTGCCATAAATATTTGCGTTAAGAATATAAGGTTGAATGAGAACACATGATATATAGCTTTGAAATTTAAAAGAATTTTTAAATTACACAAATATGATTTAAATAACTCTACAATTCCAACACCCGAATATTTGATACATTAAGCAGTATAAAAATAATAGTATATCTAACATTTCAGCTTTCAAACAAACTCATCACAGACAAACCTCTTGAAGTTTTCGGTCCATGGCAGGTCAATGACTATGAGCCACCTGTTGCAGAAAATGGAATTGTACCTCGTAATGCATATGGCAATGTAGAGTTATTTAAAGAATGTATGTTACCTAAAGGCACTGTCCACATAAAACGTAAGTACCATATTAATTATCTTTAAATGAACAAGGCATTAAAGTGACCTTTTTTAAATACCATTACATATCACCTAGGCAATCATTCTGTATTTCCCAATCTTTGCAAGTACTACAACATGCTTTCTCAACAGGTAAAAGATCTCCTTAAGATGAATAGATAGTTACAGTATGTTACATATACATCCAGCCATAACTAT
>DWKL01001022.1:0-15856 GCA_018249415.1 Phareas burnsi | reverse complement strand
GGTCTCCTCTCAGAATGAGAAGGTTAGGCTACAGTCCACCACGCTGGCCAAGTGCTAATAGATAGACTTCACACACATTCGAAAACTTTACAAAGAACTCTCAAATGTGTAGGTTTCCTCACGTTTTCCTTCCCCATTAAAGCAAGTGATAATTTGTAATACGCACATAACTTCGAAAAATCAGAGGTGCGTGCGGGATTCGAACCGCGTACACCCAATATGAAAGCCTGGAATCCAAACCACTAGGTTATCACTGCTTGGCAATCAAATAGTACCCTATAAAGTGTTATTGGCTTATAAATATTTAATTCGTATTTCTCGCGGTGGCGTTGGCGATATCTTAAAGGAATTATATATACTACCCGGCGCTATACATCCTGGCGATAGTTGCATCCATTTTTCACATATCGCCTCTGGATATTGATTGCGTTAAACGCGCCGGCCGCGATCAATATCCTCTATTTATAACTTCTATGATTGTATGTTGGTTGTACGTTAATCTATTATATTATTTCAAGGAATTAGTGGAATTAGTGTTATTATCAATTCGTTGTCTTAACAGGTAGTAGAACTTGACGTGGTTCGATTCTGAAGGCATCGCCGCTTAAATTTATTTACGCTTTATAATCATTATCATCAACTCATTAATGTCTCACTGCTAGGCACGGGTCTTCGCACAGAATGGTAGCCTAGTGGTTAAGATTCCGGCCTCTCAAGCTGAGTGGCCGGAGTTCGAACCCCGCGCGCACGTCTAATTTTTCGAAGTTATGTGCGTATTAGAGATTAATTATCACTTGATTTAACGGTGAAGGAAAACATCGTGAGGAAACCTACACATCTGAGAGTTGTTTGCAAAATTCTCGAAGGTGTGTCAAGTCTACCAATCCGCACTTGGCCAGCGTGGTGGACTATGGCCTAACACTTCTCATTCTGTGAGGAGACCTGTGCGCGGCAGTGGGGCATTAATGGGTCGATTATATATGTATTTGTAAAACGGTTTTATAATATACCGTAATAACAATTTCATACTTAATGTAGCGCACAAAGGTCTCCACACAATTGGCAATAGTTCGCGGAAACAGCTGCGCGTATACGGAGTGTTCTAACAATGATATTGTAACTTTAATATTTATTGCACTTGATGAACTGAGCGCAAGTTACTGCAAGTAACTTACGTACGACGTCTAGCGAGTGTACTTGCATTATGTAAAGTTGATTAAAAAGACTTGCGAGTCCATAACGTTGCCGCTTCAAAGTACGTCAAGCCTTAAAACAATGTGTACGACTTAATTAACTCGGCGCTATTGTGCCTGCGCCCGGGCGTATAGTGCATAATTAAACCCTTCACGTAAACGCTTCGGTTAATATGTTTAAGCGTCGGTATTGCTTTAGGAGTCCTAAACTCTCCTATGAGAATAAACAATCGCCGGAGGCGGCGCGCCGGACGAAGCTCGCCGCGCAAATGAATTAGTGGTGTTGTCTCCCGCCGCCCGCCCGCCCTGCGGAGGGCGGGGGTCATGTTGCGATTAAAATATAATTAGGCGCTCGGCAATCATATCGCCATCGAGCAGGTGGTGTGGTTCAGCCGCTAGGTGAATTAAATAACCGTATAGGGCGTCCAATTACGTGCGCGGCCGCAGGAGGCGCTCATTGCCTAATAATAGAAACGCGGACGGTATGAGGAGTTCAGCTGATTAATTATATCGCGCCGCCGCCGGGTTAAAAATCAAGCAGGAAGTAACGTGATTGATACTAGTCGGCGGGGGTCGATACATGGCACGTGTACCGGTGTGCCGCGATATTAATTACGATCGTAAGACCCGGCCGCAATAAATCACGTTCACCTAGAGCATACTTTCGGCATTAATGAATTCAAACGGGCCGCGATAATTGCGTACCTAATTACGGGCGGACGGGGCCGTCTAATTTATCACTGTCGGATTATGAATTAGGAATGGCGTTAATTAAACATGCATAATATTTGTGGAGGCGACGTATAGCCGGCATTGTCGCGGGCAGCGCGCCGCGGGCTACGCTCTCGTACCGAAACAATTAGGTTTCAAACTAATACGGACGCCATTGAAACTTACCCGCCCGAACGTTCGCTATTCTCTGCGGACGAAACACATCCACAATTGCGAGCTTACAATGAAATTATTCAATTGTACAGAGTCTTTGTGTGTTGATTTATCCGTGCCGAATAAGCTCGTTTGCACTCGGTCATTTAATACTAATAGTATAATTCGGCCACGATTCAATCTGTTCGTGGTTTGGCTTTTAAGTTAAATTGTTTCAGCGTTGCATTTTTGTTGAATTAATACTTTTTTGATTTAAATATTACTTATCTTAACGTATCATTTCATGCTTATCACTTTCTTTTTGTGTTAAGGCAATAGCAAACGAGCGTCCAGCCGATCAAATGTTAAGTTGTCACTGTCGCCATGGTCGTGTTACCGTCCCAATATAAGGCAAGAGTCACACGTGACGTCGGTCACAGATATATTGCAGCTCCTGAGCAAGCGTTCCAACGGAACCGGTTGGAACGCTTGTCATTGGTGTATCTATCTTGTCACGCTTTTCAAATGAGAACAGCAGTTTTATATCACTGCTACAAGGCGGAAATGGATTTAGGCAGTGGTGCCTCAGGAGTTGAACCATGAAGGGTCACCTTTTAAGATAGTAACGGGTTGGTGATGACGGCACAGATTAATTTCGCAGATGTGTGACGACCTGCGTGACACAGTGGCATCATACCGGCGTGACACGCAGGGGGCTCCGGGTTAGATTCTCGGACGGGCAGACAACTTAATGATGAATTTAGATTTCTGTTCTGGGTCTGGGTGTTTGTGTTCGTCTTTGTGTGTGTTGTGACCCACGACATAGGGAATATTGCTACGAGGCTATGAGTGTAGGAGGCGTTACTGATAGCGTCATTATTTAATGTACAAGACTGACATTAATTAGGTAATAATATCCAATTATAAATGGAGGATATTGATTGCGGCCGGCTCGTTTGACGCAATCAATTTTCACAGGCGATATAGGAAAAACGGATGCAACTATCGCCAGGTGGTATAACGTCACCTGGAATAGATAATTCCTTTAAGGATAAGGGACAGTGCTCTAGAACATGTTCTTATAATTTCTAGAAGGTGGATGAGGTCTACCAGTCAACAGTGGATAGCGTGGTAGATGAACTGTGTTATTTTTTTTTCATTCAGAGTAAAGACTGTTGACTAGTAGTCGAATGGACACTGAAGATGATGATAAATTATTTCTGAGTCAAACCATAGATATAGGTTGTCGCTTTAGACCGAAAATATAGAACACAATTTTCCTTCTGTTTAATTTCACTAAAATACTAGTCTAGTAAAGATTAGGTCTGTGCCTAGAACTAATTCAATTAGAGGTAAACATTTTCATTCCGCCTAATTGAACCAGCCAGTTAGGTAAGCAAAGTGAACACGCGGAGAACAGATCTAGGGAATAAGGAATATTATTTATGGTCACTGTACGAAGTTCGAAGATATATATTTTTGTAAGAAAAAAATATTTGTGGAATAACAACAAAACTTAGAAGAATCTATTTAAAAATATACGGCTTATTTAAAGATATAAGCTGTGATGGCTTAGTGGTAAGATTCCGACCTCTCACGCCAGGGATAATTGTAATACGTTGCCTATATGATACAACGAAAATAGCAATTTTTTTCTACGCGTTTTTGACCGCTACTGACAATACTAATTATAAAGAAAACGTGCGAATTTTGTAAGCTTGTGTGTATGTGGAGGGTGATCTCCGGAATCACTGCATCTATTTGAAAAATTCCTTTACCATCTGAAAGCTACCTTATTCCAGGTGGGTATAAGCTATATATGTGTATACATATAATATATATTCATATAATACTATAAATAGCTAAAGTTATGATGATATTCGTCAACTAAGTCGTAAAAAATTGTTCTTTAGGAATTTTTTTATGAAATGCCCTTTGTCAATAGTTAAAATTACAACCATGATATTTTAAAATAAACTTTTCCTGCCTAATATCTACTTAACATAGATAATTATTCAACCCAGGTGACGTCGAGACGGTCCACCAATTCAAGACTGTACTAAGTACGAAGAGTAGCAAACAAGCGTGCAGGCCACCTGATGTTAAGCGGTCACTACACCCCATGGACACTAACACTTAACTTCAAACAAAACTAAAGTTCCGAGGTCATACGCAGATGCGTCACTACTCCTGAGGACTAATACAGTTGCCTCGCTATAAGTGTGCCAGCAACCGCATCTCTCCAACCGAAACAAAAACTGCTTCACGGCGGATGAGGTAGCGGTGATACAACCCTGGACGAACTATAGTTGTACCACCTATCGTAATATAGTTTATAGCTTAGAGTTACCAAGTTCAGAGGCGAGTTTAGTGAACTGACCTGGCCTTCGGACACACGCGATATAATGACGAACACGATATCGGTGCACCTAAGAGCCGTTCGATTGAGAACGTGGATTAATTCGTGCACTAGCTGGTTTATTTCCGTGTTTTGAGGCAAATATTCGGCGCATAGACTCGAAGCAAATTTGTGTAGTTTGCCCGTTGCGTCTGGTATTTCAGTTTAGACGGACGGGATATTGGGAATATAAAAAATATGGTAAAAATACTTTATGAGATCTTCGAATAACCTAATTAAAATACCGTCTCTTCCTGATTCTTCGCGATTCTAATATTAAGGTTGACTTAGAAATGTGATTGATAGAAGATTTAAAATGTAGTAGATTTACGATTCTAACTTTTTTTAACACTTAGTTCTACATTGTATTTTTTTTATATAGCATAGATATAGCAAATGAGCATACAGCACACTGATGTTAAGTGGTCACTGCTACCCACAGACAACGGCGCCTTATCTGAAGCCGTATCTGATGCCACCACGCTTGTAGAGTCCTGACAACCGCAACTCAAATTCTAACACCTATTAATTTTTGACAACAATCAGAGTAAGTCTGTATCCAGTCACACCTGTATAAACGGACCCAATATAGATTTTTAAACTAATTTGTACCAGTCCCACCTTTATTTCAGTCCCATGGAGCGTATAAAAGTAGTGACGCATGAATACGAGTGGCTTTTGATTTGGGAAAAATATTTTTCGTACTTCTAAACAAAACTAAATCCGAGCCGAGGTCCATGGATGTTTTATAGTTTTTTTTCTGTTGGTTTGAGTCTAGATTTCGGAATTAATAATGGCTTAGAAGTCTGTTGCTAAGTATAGCCCCCTATACTGAGGGTTTTGGGTTTGTACGGACGGTAGCAAATGGAAAAGTTGGCAGGAATAAGCTGTTATCTATCTGAATTTAATCTCTTAGAATACGTTCTCACGGTTATACGCCCGTGATTCACAGTATACTATTTCAAGCGGATAAACATAAGTCTTTATACAATAAACGCTTGCATAACTTAAAACTTACATCATGAGTTCCCAAACTTTTTCTTTTCAATTACAAGTTTACATTTTGTCTCGGTCTATCTCGATCGAGGTATGGTGCAATGCCACTAGGTTGGCACAGAAAATTAAAACCATCGCAATCTAAGGTTTACAACGTATAGCTTATGTAAACCGCAAATAGTGCAAAGTTTGGTGCGTAAAGATACAATTGGTGTGGTGTATCGTGATATGGTAAACAATAAAGAAAAACGAACTAGACGTAGGGTAGATAGACTAATCTACCAATAGTGCCTGTCAATAGTTTCTCCCCGCTATTGCAGTTTCGCCGTGACCACGATCCATGCAACTGGGTCGAAATATAGGCAATTAAAAACCGCATATAGTAAGTACCCGTTACGTAATTAAAATATATAATTTCAGCGATAATATTAGCTTCAAATCTTATGTTACAACATATTTATTGACAAGACTTTTGCCACTCTCATTTATTTTGTTATAGTTTTCTTTCCAAATAAGAGAAAACTAGAGCACCTCACGGCGCTCCTGCTCATTGTTTATAGCGGCCCAGGGCGCCGCGGCGCACCCTTTGGGAACCTCTGACTCACATCAGTAATTTAGAACTTACTTTTAAAGTTGATTAATGAAGCAGATTAATAATAGCTTATGTATCATATCTTCAAGGTGATTTCTGAATTGAGCTAACGAGCTCTGTTAACCTTTAAAAATATACAACGGCCTTTATCATCCACCTTGATGAATTGTGATTGAACAAATCGTTCACTAATTACATTTCAAGAGTAGGAAGGTTGCCAATAGGTGTTTTAATTAGTACGTTCTGATATTCAGATAAGCTTTGCCCGTGACTTCATTCTTTGCTGCAATAATGTGGTCTACGAAACAAAATCACAGTAAAAGTAAATTTAATAAAAACATATAGCTATCTATGGAATGGTAACCGTAATAGTAGTGATAAGATTCTGGCTCTCTGGCTCAGGATTTGAATCCCGCACGCAACCTGAGGTTTTCGTAATTATTGGATTGACTGGAATTTCACATTTGAGGTTGCGTACATTGAGAAGAAAATTGTAACTGACAATTTGCTAATACCCCCGTCCGTACGATCCATACAAAATAAAAGAATTCATTTCAAAATCCCCAAACATAGCCATACCATTTACAATTGAATTAACTTAACAAAATCCCAACTACAACTTGTTGGAATGGAACATTCGAAACAATACTGTTTGTGTAACAATGGGACCGATTGCTTTACCAACAAGTCAATACAGCCGTAACAATTGTGATATTAATAGCAGCCCTTAAGAAAGGGATATTCGCAAACAACCTTCGCTTAATTTAATATCCGCGGTGAATGGGAACGCCCCGGCGCGCACAATGGCCCATCGGCATTCCATTAACTAGTGGCGCAAACATATTGAGATGCTAAGGGTGGTGTCCGATGAGTCTTAAGAAGCGAGATATGGGAAGGTAAATCCTTTACCTTTTGGATTATTTCCAGCGTCATGGTCATGTTCATGATTTCATGCGGAGGTAACGTTCGTGTATATTTTGGCATACAATGATTCTCGTTTAAGTATCTGACGACGAATCTGACTAACCAAGTGGCGCAGCGGTTATGATAACGGTCGGAGATGCAGAGGGTTTCGGGTTTGAATGCCGGCCATGCGGACATCCAATGACGAGTTTAGATTTTATGTTCTGGGTCTGGGTGTTTGTATATTCACCTTGTATGTGTCCATGGCACCCGTGACACAGAAAATCCTATAGGATCTATAAGTGTTGAAACCGTTAAAAATTGTTTGCAGTCAAAAGTAGCTTATGTGGTGCTCTATAACGTCACCTATTTCTACGTGAAAGTTTCGCCCCAATCGGTTCAGTAATTTCTAAAATTAGACCGTCCAATCAAGAAAAAGTTTTTGATAAACTGTTCTCATGACTTGACATGCAAATGACAGTTAGTACAATGAAACACACAAGAACTTTATAAACTGTTTTTATGCTTCGACATTCAAATGACAGTTATTTTGAAATTACAGACATGCGCTTAAATTTGATTTGTTTGTATAAATTCGTGGTTGTAGGTAGCCGCGAGAATCCCACATCAAATCCAGTTAACGTCGAGTGAACGATCGGCCTAACTCAATACAAAACGTCTAGCGTCCCGTACGATTCTCGTTCTGTGTAACAACGCTAACGCACCGTACACACAGACGGCGCAACCATACACCTTTTTTCAGCTGATTCTCTAAATAATGAGTTGTTAGCCTGAATATGTTGTGTTCGAAATCTATAACACCCCAGATGCAGTTGTGGGATGATTATTTGTGAATGTGTTTTGAAATATAATATAAAAATGTTGAATGTAACAAATTGACAGTCACCTAGAAAAATGTTTAAATTCTATTTTCAAATACACGATAATTTTGCACGATAACTAAAACGAATATCAATAACCTTTTATGATATGACCGACTTTTACAAATTCTCCTCCATTCATTTAAAAGTGAAATAATTCTTATTAACGTCGAGTAGAGTACCATTTTATTTTCCTTCGATTTTCAAATGATTTTAACACTGATATATAAAGAAATACTTATTCTGAACGACAATAATAACATATTGCCGTTTAACCATCGGATCGGATGCAGTAGACAGTGCGTACGGAGCTTAACAACTGTTTATATTGGCGGGTCCAATCCGGACACCAATCGGACCGACATCCGCGAGACAATGCAAGACGGGCCTAAATAATCTAATAGTTTCTGGAGCGATTAGTAAACAATTGGTCGGTTCGATGATATTGGGATCGTCTCTATCGTAAGAGTATTGCTTCGTTTAGGGATGGGTAGTGGATAGTTTAATTCCAGGGATGAACAGAACTACATTATACAGTAAAGCAGTGTTAAAAGCTGTGATAGCCTAGTGGTTAAGATTCCGGTCTCTCACACTGGGGGTCCGGGGTTCCAATCCCGCACGCACCTCTGATTTTTCGAAGTCATGTGCGTATCAGAAACTAATTATCATTTGCTTAAACGATGAAGGAAAACATCGTGAGGAAACCTGCATATCTAAAAGTTATTTGTAAAGTTCTTGAAAGCGTGTGAAGTCTACCAATCCGCATTTGGCCAGCGTGGTAGACACTGGCCTGATCCTTCTCATTCTGAGAGGAGACCCGTGCCCAGTAGTGGAACATCAATGGGTTGATGATGATACAGTAAAGATATGTTTAAGGAAATCTATTTTCAGTGATAATTATCTGATGGTTTATTAAATTAAATAAAATTTAACTAAAAATTCAAAATAGTGGCTCCTTTCTAAGTTAACTTTTTTGCGAGCCAGATCCAAAAAAGGGCTGTAAAAGGTGTTCAGTTTATCAATATTTATTTGTTTACCTAGTAATCGCACTTAGTATCGTTTTCGTGTCATGGCGACCGCGGTATCATTTATTTGTAGATCGATTTATTAATGACTCGAATAGTTCATAAGTATATTATTTAACTAGTTATAGTAAGTAATTTGTTTCCTGCAAGCCGCCTGATTTTAAGTGTTCGTCGTCTGTAACGGGCCTCATATAGGACATCAGTCCGACGTGAGGTCGATCATACATGTTTTGTTGCCAGATGCAGCTAAGTTGAAACATATACAAGTGGATATACCCTTCTTTACTTGTTTCAGCTGGTAGAACCCTTCGTGGTTCCACATTGGAGACATTAACCCCACACTATTTCTGCCTTATGATAGCGGTGGATAAGTCTGTGTTCTTTAGTCCTTAAGATAGCAACGCATCTGTGGTCGACTTCAGGTATTACTTAAACTTTGTTTGGTGTTGAGTACAGATGTCCATGGGCGGCAGTGGCCACTTACCATCATGTGGGCTACGTGCTTGTTTGCTATGTCTATACAATAAAAAAGTTACATAATTAAATATTTTAATATGAATAGATATGATAATATGACGTATTAAAGGCAGATACCTTACCGCACCCTTCCAGCCAGAACATAAACTTGCATCACTGTTATAACGTAGAAAAAATCAGTGGTGTAACCGCAGTCGAACCACGAAGTTCTATCCCCTTTAAAATAACGCCATCGTAGAAATATAACGTCAAATTCAGGTCTCGTGGATAGTTATAATAAATCAGAACTAAAACACGATAAGGCCGCAAAGTTTGGAGGGCCACAGATAACTATCGAGGAGGTACTCTGGTGAGTTTCGCCGCAAATGAGCATCGATCACAGTACAATGGATAACACGCCACTACGCCTGCTGATTCTAAATCTTTCTATTTTTTCTTGGCGGCCATTTTTAATAAAAAGTGAGGGTTATCAGTGAGTACATTGTGCGAAATATACAATTGCATTCTTATCATCGTCATGGATCCATTAATGTCCTACTACTGGGCATGGGTCAGAATAAGAAGGGTCAGGCCATAGTCCACCACGCAGGCCAAGGGTGGATTGGTAGACTTGACACACCTTCAAAAACTTTACAGGGAACTCTCAGTGTTCCACACGATGTTTTCCTTCACCGTTAAAGCAAGTGATCATTAATTTGCATACGCACATAACTTTGAAAAATCAGAGGTGCGTGCGGGTTTCGTATTCCGGACCCTCAGTGTAAGAAGCCGGAATCATAACCACTAAGCTATCGCTGCACATTCTTATCAATAGATGAATGGAAACGTTTTTGTTTGGAAAGTAGCGAACGTGCATGCAGGCCACCTGATTTTAAGTGGTCACTGCAGTCCATGAATACCCACATTGAACCTTAAACAGAACTGAAGTTCGATCAGAGGTCATACATGCGTCCCTACTAGTCAGTAGTTTTTATTATAGATTTTTACTTATTATATATATAAGTGAAGTTACATATAATAAGTGACCACTTATTATTTTATCACTTATCTTACAATATTTAGGTACTTACTACTCTTAACTTTAGAGAGGTAGTGGTAGAATAGTTCATCCGGGGAAGTACCACCGCTGCCCTCATAATCTGCCATGAAACAATTTTTGTGTTTCGGTTGGAGAGGTGCGGTTGCCGGGCGACCTATAGGCAACGATCTTAGTCCTCGAGGGTAGTGACGCATCTATGTACGTCCTCAGACAGATCTTCAGTTTTGTTTGGGATTTAATGTAGGTGTCAATGGGCTGCAGCGACCATTTAACATCAGGTGGCTTGCATGCTAGTTTGCTACTCATCGAACATAAAAAAAAACACAAGTCTACCATGAAATGAATTATTTCTAAGGTTATTTGGCTCTCGTATGAAGAAATAAAAATTAATGCTTTCAACATTTACCAGATACCCGGCGTCATGAGTTTCATGACTCTACAAAATACAACTACGGAAACAACCATAGCAAAATTTATTTTAAAAATCGAAACTGGAATTGTCCATCTGGGAGACCGACATGGTGACCGCTGCGCAAAGCGCGCCAAAAGTTCGAGTGATTAGGAAATTTATGTAAATACATATTAATGATTATTTACGTACCCATAAAAGACAACTATTAAGATACGCCAAGTTCAAATATTAAATAGTATACGCAAAGCAGACGTCCTTGAAGCGGCTAAATATTTCAAACCGTAAACCGTACTAAGAGATATGGCTGGGTAAGATAGTGGGGCGGGCGGCCATAAATTAGGGCGTAGGGCGGGCGGGGGTCGCGTGCGCCGCAGCAGTTTGTCGCGTCGCGTGCGCGCGCGCTCATTCCTTATTCATGCGGTTCGAGCACGCAAGTAGCCCGCATCATGCGTTTATCATTGCTAATCTTCTGACGATTGATTAGGAAACTCTGTCATTAGCTCGGTTTGGTTGAAGAACAGCTTAATATTTTTATTTGACATATCGAGTTAAGGAAACTACATATAAAAGGTATCTCTTATATACGGTTAGAGCAAACCAATTGTCCGCGTCATGCATGTATCATTGCTAATCTTCTGACGATTGATTAGGAAACTTTGTCATTAGCTCGGTTTAGTTAGAGAACGGCTTAATATTTTTATTCGACATATCGAGTTAAGGAAACTACATATAAAAGGTATCTCTTATATACGGTTAGAGCAAACCAATTGTCCGTGTCATGCATGTATCATTGCTTATCTTCTGACGGTTGATTAGGAAACTTTGTCATTGGCTCGGTTTGGTTGAATAACGGCTTAGTTTTTGTTATTACATGTAAGCAGTGATAGTCTAGTTTTAAGATTCCGGTCCTCTTTTTTTCGAAATTATCACTGTGGGAAGAAGAGGTTCGAATCCCGCAAGCGCCTCTGATGTTTTCAAAGATATGTAAATATTAGAAATTAATTTTTACTTGCTTTAATGGTGAAGGAAAACATCATGAGTTTGTTTGATTTGGCATGTTCAGTCCACTGTTTTGAAAGCTAGATATTATATATATAATTGACAATGTAGCTGTATGTAATATGCGTTTGTCATAATTAGTTTTCTGAAAATTGATTACAATAGTTTGTTATTTGCGCGGTTGTGTTAAATTACAGCTTAATCACTTTTTTGCATTATGATTTTGAATGATTACAGCACGATATAATAATGTCTAATGGACTAAAGCCCATCAATATGGAATATATTAATAGAGTAAACTGAAATAGATATTGTAAAGAAATGATTTTAAGCTAATATTATCGCGGAAATTATACATTTTTATATTATGTAACGAGTACTCAAGATTTACTGTTTTGAATTGCCTATATTTTGCCTATATTATATTGGGCCGAGATATAGGAAACTCACACCGCAAATCGTGAGTACTCGTTACATAATATAAAAATTGTAAAGAAACTTTCAAAACACAGGTTAATTAAAACAAAAAACTATGTCATTGATATTGAAAATAACTGGTGATCTAAAGGACTTTTTAATGTTCTTAATTATGAATAATGCACGATCATACATTTTTGATGGGCGAGCAGGTCAAGATAAACTGTGACTTTGATCTGCGAAAATATGGTTAAACGTAGTTTACAGTAGTTATTCTGTAACGACTTTAAGTAGATCCTTATAACGCCGTTGTGCGCGATCACAGCGGCGTATCAAATACATCGATATATTAACTTTTAAGAAATGCTTCGTAACTGGCAACGTCAAAGGATTCTGCATAATCTCGATAACGAGCGTTCGAGTTGCTCTCTTACTTCAAAGCGGGCGTTTCAGTTACAGTTTATTATTAATAAAATTTGGTCGGGTTGTGTGGGCAAGGCTCGGGCGAGGCCCTGCGAGGCGCGGGCGGCGCGGCGGTAACGAGCCGGGCCGCTCGTTATCGGCCCGGCCGGCCAGCGCCGCGGAAAATTCGCCCGAAACTGACGCGCGTGAAAATTTAATGAACGGCCGGACGCTAGTTAACTAAAAGGTAAAGTGCACCCTCTTGACGTGTTCGGTAAATATTAATAGTGAGTGTGCTAGCGTGAGCCATTAAAAATGCACGAGTCCGCGGACACGGGCCTCTAGCCGCGTTCATTAGCCTCTTTACACGCGTTTCTCTCGAAATTAACTGCGATCGGCTTTCCGTTCTCACGTGATCCACCGAAGGCGAGACTCAGCACGATTACCGTACGAAGTCACCGTCTGCTTTCCGCTAGATGCGCTTTGTGATTATCGAATTTGTCCAATAAAATGCGACGTTCAATATCGAACTTCCCCTAACTCCGTGCTCTGCATGGCCCTGGAAACACTTCCTGAGCGGAACAAGTTTTGTATCCGAGCCATTTTAAAACTCTTACGGCCACTATTAAGGGTAATAGAAACTGTCTAGCTGGAACGATGAGTCAAGGAATTATGTGAGCAGCTGAAATGATCTAAGTTTGGACTTTTATGTCCCCGTCGTTTGTGCAAACGGCTGAATGTTTGTCAGCAGGATGTACGCGTTGAAGGCGAGTCTACGCAAGGCAAGGAAGTGATATTTGTAACGCAGTAATGAGGATCGTTAATTATGTATCGCAAGGTGCGTCGCCGTTTCAATTCAAAATGGTTTGTCGCGGGTCCCGCGAACGAGGTCAAGGGTTCGCGACTCAACCCTGAGGGGCTGCCAAATTAATGAGGCACTCCTTTGTAATAAAGATATAACAAGAATTGCGCACGCGAACCGGGGCCTACCGACTTCGACGTCATTAAAGATGTCGCGAAGTCTTGACGCGGCTCGTTACCGCTTCTTGTCTAAACAACTGTGCTTTATTCATCGCAAATGAATGTCCCTTTAAACTAAGTAAGTGGGGCACGAATTAAAATTTTAAAATTAATAGGCGTTCATTTTAATTGTTCACGAAGTTCTTAGTGTGAGGTTCGGTAATGAGGTCGCTTGGTGTATTTACGGATTGTAGTGTAGTGGTTTGTATCACGCAAGTCTGGGTCAAATGGCCGGTGTTTCATACGTCTGGAAAGGCGGGCGTAAGTTTTTTTTTTATTTGAATAGCAAAAAACATGCAGTCCACTTGATGGTTAGTAGTCACTGCCGCCCATGGACATCGGTAAGCAATCCCAAATTGAATTAGAATTCTACCTGAGGTAGGTCACAAATGCGTTGCTACCCTTGAGGATTAAGTTAGGACTCTTCCTATTAATAACATGGCTGTTGTAAAACAGTAATAGATATGGTAGTGATGCCTTAGAAGTCGGACTGTGAACGGTTCCAATACCGTATAAATTCAACACTAATTTTAAGATCAGTCCAGAATACTTCATACTTTCAATAAAATTTTACAAACTTAACAATTTTCTCCAAAAATTACTGAAATGGACAAGACAGGTCATTTCTCGGATGGGTTATAGTGTGTGGTTACCCAAGTTGGCTCCTACGAAGTGCACAAAGGATAGAACTATGCAACGGCTCACGTGACACTTCGTTCTGCTAATACATTTAAAAACAGAGCTCCCAAAGTGTGTATAGACTAAAACAAGAGTTCTTAGTGGGTTGAAACAACTATTCAATTGAGTGGCTTAAAAAACTTGTGATGAAACACTAGTGTATTTTGCCACTTCAATTAGTCAAGTTTTACAACAGTACCATTTCAGGGTTCATATTACCACAGACGCGCAAATTACAGTGCACAGCTCCGGCCAAAGGTTTCTAAGTCGTGGCTAATTGGACAGCCGCTGGGGATCCAATTACCGCGGCTGTGATTCATTTTAATAGAGTTTTTTTTGCACCACCTTTTGACATACAACCAGTCATGTTTGGTCCGTGAACCAAATACCCAGTTCGTTGATACAAAGCTCGATTTACTGGTTACTTACCTCAGTATCAATATTTTATTTCAAAATACCATATTCGAATACGACGTTGTAGAACTCATTCCTTAACACAGAATTGCGATTTAAGTATTGAAACTTACTTTCATTGATATTGATATTAAAAATCAAACTGGTATCTTCAAATCATTGTTTATTTCATTTTTAATAATTTCTAGCTCATCAAATTTTTACATTTCCATATAAATAACAGACTTATGTTTGAGTATGTGTTAGCAAATCTAGTGGACAATTATTCATTTTGATTATTTGATACGTATTGAGGTTCCTATATCGAAGCACATGTGTTCAAGGTTTGTTACCGCAGCATTTGTGTTCCCAGTGTATATACACGTAAAGAAATTTATTTTACTAGAGTACGCGTTTCCATAGTATGGGCATATTGCAGTAGGCGCTCAAAATTTCTAAGTCGCGATTAATGGGAAGAGCTGCCGGGGCCAATTACTACCATTGTGGTAATCTTTAATCGAGCAGTTGCAATTCTGTATATTCTCACTCGTGTATCATACAAATTTTATACAAACATACACTCGGAAATTTGTTTTTTATATAAATATTTGTAACAGGTAAAAATCAGACACGGGTAGTTGCAGAAGTAGAGTCCGTGCTATTAGATCATCATCGACGTTTCCAAAATGTATGTTATCGAAGCATTTACGTTCTCAGAGTTCCCATTACCGTAGCATTTGTATTCCCAGGGTCACATTATTGCAGCATTTGTATTATCTCAGCATTACATTGTGGTCATTTCAGGGATTTCTTCACCAAAAAATTAGTCCCCCAAAAGTTTATGTTATTGCAGCATTCTTGTTCCCAGTACACACTGCACGAACTCTTGTATTTTCAGGGCTTAAGTTACCGAAGAATTTGTGTTTCCAGGGTTCACGTTACCGTAGCATTTGTGTTCCCTTGGTTCACGTTACCATAACATTTGTATTTTCAGGGTTCACATTGCTGTAGCGCGAGCAGATTGCAGCGGGCGGATAGGGTTTCTAAGTCGCGGCTAATTGGATGAGCGGCCGGAGACCCAATTACCACCGTTGTGATTCATTTTAATCAAGTGGTTGCAATGCCCCTGATATAATAGGCACACGTCAGATATTTTAGTAAATAACT
>DWKL01001021.1:0-15861 GCA_018249415.1 Phareas burnsi | reverse complement strand
TAAATACATAGACAAGTACAGAAACATCCAGTCCCAGAATAGAAATCTAAATTCGTCATTTAAATGTCAACTTGGCCGGGAATCGAATTTGAACCCCTGTATCTGTTGGACCGGTATGAATGCCACCGCGCCACGCGGGTCGTTAAAATAACTGTAAAGTTGTCATAGCGGCAAATCACAAATAATGATTTTAAATACTCCAGAATTGACCTTACAATTGGTTTTATATTTTTGGGTGTAGTCATAAAATAATTATGTCATAATTTGCTTAGCAAATTTCCTATGTCGTCCCGCCTGTCTTGTACATTTTATTCCGTTGTTGTTATTTTCAAAATTAATTGTCACGTGCTTGAACGTTGACGGAAAACATCGTGAGGAAACCTACACATCTGAGAGTTCCTTGTAAAGTTCTCGAAGGTGTGTGAAGTCTACCATTCCTCTTTTAGCCAGCGTGGTAGACTATGGCCTAACCCTGCTTATGAGAGCAGATCTATGCCCTGCAATGGGAAATTAATGGATTGATTGATGATGATGATTTCGTTATTTTAACACTAGAAAGACGGGAGTGGATCTTATGACCCACTTTCAAGTTAAGCGTTTGATAATTTCGAAACTGTTTATTTTTTTTCTACACGTTCTCGTCACTTTTTACTTTTATCCCGTCTTTTTCATTGATAACATTTTTTAAAATCAAATGCTTATTTCATACATTTAAAAAATGTCAGGTAATTTGACCCCTCGTCGCCTTTTAAGATAAAATTATTTTTCCGTCTTTCTAATGATAAAGTTAGTGATCATTTACAGCACTTGCTCGCAAAGGGACAAGCCGGGAAGTGATTAGCGCGGGTTGCTTCCAGTCAAATACATAAAGACTACGTAGATTAGACGATTAAGCTGTCCGCTTCACGCTATTGTGACCGTGCTGTTCTTTGTCACGCTTTGTTATGAGCACCGCGGCTTACCGTTACGGTATTCTTTTGAAAATTGATTTAAACTCTGGGTAACGTTTGGATAGTAAGAACGCATAGAACATTTAGATGCATAGGAGTATTTTTTTTTCTGTCCCAAGAGTAGCGAACGAGCATTCAGGCCACCTGATGTAAAGTGGTCACTGCAGTCCATAGATCTACACTTAACCTCAACCAAAACTGAAGTTCTGCCTGAGGTCGTACCTATGTCCTCACGCACCTCTCTAACCAGAACACAGAAACTGATTCACGGCGGATTGTGAGAGCGGCGGTGGTACTTCCCCGGAAGTATAGTTGGTAGAACTATACTGCCCACAGCTCAATACTAGGAATCCCTAGGTCGTGGATACGCAAAGAGGATTACGCAAACACCCAGGCGCAGACCAGAAATCTAAATTAGCACTTACATGTTTGCTTGACCGGGAATTGAATCCGGAACCCCCAGCGTGTCAGTCCGGTATGGTTACTGTTGCGCTACACGGGCATTCTATTTCTTGTGAATGGAAGTGAACACTTGAAATGATTAAGTTAGAAACCTTAAGTGTCTCTCATACTCACACTCACTTTAAATCAGAAAACAGCGGTGATCGACACTGTTGTTGCAGAAATAGGTGTTACGGTGGTGTCTTCGTCACAACGACCCTCACAGCAGTCGCAGAGCTTTCGGTATGGAGTTCTAGGGTAGGGTTAAATGCCATATGTATGTATTGTCGGGACAGTTTACCTAGTTTAGTTTAGTTTTTAGGCTTACACGAGGTCTTCCTTCGTGGGCATGAATTGCTTGATTTTTTAAACACGTGCAAAGAAATACGGGTACTCATTTTTTTTTTGTAAATATATAAGCGGCATAATTATTTCAATTTAATAGCAGCGGTCCTTGAACTGTGTGGATTACGGCTCTACCTTGTTATTCTCAATGGAATCCGTGCCCAGAAGAAAGGTTGATGATGTCCGTATCTATATCTATATATTACACATTCTTATCCTCGTAGCCTTGGGCAAGCCCTTTGATTAGCGGCCGTTAGGGCCCTAATTTTGGATATAGGAATCGATATATCTTATTAGTATTTTTTTACTTTTATCGTATCATATCGTATTTGTAATTTTATTGTACTATACTGCACAACGCGAAAGGCAACTCTTTTCTATGTGGGATTTCCCTCCATAAAAAAGGGTTACATTAGGTTCCTCTTCCTTGCGGGAGTAACGAAAAAAATAAGTCTGACTCCGACCGGTTAAAATCCTACGGTGTCCCACAGAACGCTTTCTGTATGGATCACGGTACGCTCTCGAATTCTTTCGCAATCCCGACGGCATTGATTCTTTTAGGGATTCTCCGAGGTGCGAGGCAATCGGTAACACTAACTTAACCCTATTGAGATTTCATTGACCTAATATGTCGTGACCATATAAGTTGGAAAGATTTCAAGTCAGTTTCTCTTTTGCAGTATTTAGCCACTCACATAATTCTGTGCACATTTTACGCACGTGCGATACCGTACTGGCCGAATTCCGCGACAAATCGCGTTAGCTAACCCCGATCTCACATTTATTTATACGATTCATCAGTATTTAACGCGCCAATTCCAAGTCTGACCTACCAAACGTTTACATATATTAATCAGAGGGTAACAACAGGTATGCAAATCATTGAGATAGACAACATTAAAAAGCTTGTGTGTGTACTTAAGTACATATGTACGAAGTTGCACTTCTCTGGCATAATTTTTTTTTGCATTCAAACAAATTGTTGCTAAGTAAACGACAAATAAACGAAAGTAAAAACTACAAAAAAGTTAAATAAAAAAACACTTAAATAATGAATTATGTGTTACATCGGCGCGCGCAACTTCGTCCGACGTTACAAATACACTCTGATCTGCTTTCCCAAACGTGCGAAAGGAAGTATAAAAAAAAACAAAGTTCTTCTATCTTCTTCTCTTACAAGCTACTAAAATTAAAATAAAAGTGCTAAAACATAAAGTAACAATAATGCGTCCGTTAAATTTAATTCAAGATAAACTTACGAACTTAAAAACTATATGTTTACTGTATAATAATGTGTGAAATGCTGTTGTGGATTTGAAAGGTGTTTTCAATTGCTTGATGTTTGTTAAAGATTGTTTGATGGTTTCAAATACGTGAAAAGGGAGAGAAGTGTCTCATCCTTTAGCTGTAAGTATACACCAGGTGTTCCAACTTCGTCCTCAGGAGACTTGAATAGGATACACAAGGCGTTCCAACTTAGTCCTGAGAAAACTTCAATAAGATAATCTTATTGGGGGTTGTTTACATATGTCCATGGCCGTCTGATGGACTGCAAGGTCGTCTTCAACACTATAAAAGGCGTGCTGCATCTTACAATGTATCTGACTCAACATCAGGGGAGATTGCTGACAAAGACAATCATATACTTATCAAAATAAATCCTTTGAAAGCAAAAACGGTTAGGTTTTCTCGCGATGTTTTCTGTAAATCATCATTGATAATTAATTTTACATATTTATATATCAGCCAAGGATCAGAATTCCAAACTTAAAATGCATCAACATGGTTGATATATAAATTTTTACATATTTATATATCCACCAAGGATCAGAATTCCAAATTTAAAATACATCAACAATAAGACTTTATTGACATATTTCAAATTATGTAAGTTATCTTAAATAAAAGCTTGTGAAATAATAGCACGGTGTGCTTTTATGGAGTTCATTGATCTCAGTATGAATTCCGGCCACGCCACTTTAGAATACAACAATAACTATATTTTATTCTCTTACTATTTCTTTATCTGTGGAGAAAAGGAGATGTATTTTTAGTCTTCGTAGTTTTTAATATAAATACAAATTAAAAAGTTACTATATGAATGCAATATACCGATTTCTAAATTTCTAAATAAAGACTTTACAAGGTCGCTAATGAAAGACCTTGCTTTATAAGCGATATTTGCTTATAAAGATACGAGGATAATAAATATTTTCATGTATGAGTTTACCTTTATAATTTGAAATATTAAAGCGAAGTGTTAATTGTATATTAAATCGATACTAACATTTACATAAAATAACTCCGCTTCTTTGTTACTCTTTTACGTCTAAATCGCTGAACCGATTTTTATAAAATTTGGCATGGAAACCTTGCATCATGAGGCCCTCCCTCATGATCATAGGCATCCTTTTGTCTCAAAAAATAGATGTAGTATCTTTTGCATTTATAATATTGTTATGGATATGTATTTAATCATACATTTTAATAGGTGGTAGAACTATCGTTCGTCTGGGGAAGTACCACCGTCGCCCTCATAAACCGCCATAAAGCAGTTGTTGTGTTTCGGTTGGAGAGGTGTGATTGCCAGGCACACATATAGCGAGGCGACCATCATAGTCTTCAGGAGTAGTGACGCATCCATAAACAGCCTAAAACGGAACTTCGGTTTTGTTTGAGGTTGGATGTGGGTGTCCATGGACTGCGGTGACCATTTAACCCCAGGTGGTATATACGCTCGTTTGTTAATCTACTCACGTAAAAACAACGTTTAGAAGGGCGATATTACGCAGTCAGTGTAGAGTACATGGAAGTGATGGAGCGATGTCGTACGCTGTGGAGTGGAAAGGTGACATTGACACTGAAGCTTGGCGCCGGCGGCCGTAAGCGCTCAACGTTGAGGCCGTTGGAGGCATTTGTTTACCAACAACGAGCCAGCTCGTGTTTGCATAACTGATCTTTCACTCGTTCAAGGCTTGTTTTAGTTACCACCGCGTGTTAGTGGTCGTTGTAACGGTCTGTCATGTGCAAGATTCCAGGTTCAAATCAATTTGTCAGATTTAAGCGATTTAATTTCTCTTAAAAGCGTAATTTTAGATTGTATGGATGAAGAAAGCTATTTTTATTCACTGCATTGAGAACTGAAATATATTAGTAATTTTTTTATAAATTTGATAAATATTATCTGGTAAGTGCATAAAGATAAACACAGAGCAGTGATAACTTAGTGGTTAAGATTCCGACGGATCATGCTGAGTGTCCGGGGTCAGAATCCCGCACGCACCTCTAATTTGTCGAAGTTATGTGCATATTAGAAGTTAATTATCATTTGCTTTAATGTTGAAGAAAAACATCGTGAGGAAACCTACATATCAGAAAGTTCTTTGTAAAGTTCTCGAAGATGTGTGAAGTCTCCCAATCTGCACTTGGGCAGCGTGGTGGACTATGGCCTGAGCCTATTCATTCTGAGAGGAGACCCGTGCCCAGCAGTGGAATATTAATGTGTTGATGATGATCTGGAAAGTATATATATGTACAATATCTTACTATATCTCACTACATAAGGCGATCCGTGTGGCACAGTGGTAACCATAGTCTGATTCGAGGATTCCGGGTTCTTTTTGCGGCCGGAATAAATTCTGGGTCTGGGTGTTTGTGTACTCATCTTTGTATGTGTTCATGGCAACCACGACTCAGGGAATTCTAATGTGGAGTATGAGTGTAGGAAGCGTGTTTGTTTATACAAGCATTTCTGTACAGACGAACTCGGAAAAATACGTATATATAGTTAAATTATTTATAGCGTCCAAAGCTTTAGCGTGTACATTTGGCACGGTCGCTGCGGGAGAGCATTAGCCGGAATGCTGCGTAAAAAATCACAGTAATTATAACAAGGAAGGTATGATACAGTTTATAAGAACAAAAAAATTGATTTAACTCGTTATCGTGTACGATAAAAAATCAAAGAACACCTTTAAAATGCCGACCTAAACTAAACTAGGGCAAATGTAAGTTAACTAAAATAAATAAAGTTAATTTTCTTGTTCTGCTTCGTATTATTAATATTAAGTATTAAGATTGGCATTAAAGTTTTACTTTATTTTATGAACATTAAAATGACTGTTTTTTTTATTATTAGTTACTATTGTTTTATTAACAATAAATTTTCGACTAAATTTTTTGTAAGTATTGATTAATATTATTACAATTTTTCATAGTTTCACTATATAAGTACTAGTTCTACTTATTTATGTAAAGTGTAAGACTTATCAATGACTTTCTCTACTACTCAATCCTGGGTTACTTAGATTGTTTTTCTTTTTTTTATGTTCGACGAGTAGTAAACGAGCGTGCAGACCACCTGATGTTAAGTTGTCACTGCAGCCCATAGACACCCACATTTAACCTCAAACTCAACCTCCAACAAAACTGAAGTTCTGTCTTAGATCGTACATTGATACGTGGCTACTCCTGAGGACTAAGATGGTGGCCTCGCTGTAAGTGTGTATGTGGACGAACTATAGTTCTATCATCTTTAAAGTTTGTTGTAGTACGTAGTTACTTAGTCTGTGGTAGTATAAATAAATAATAGCTGCGATAGCTTAGTGATAAGATTCCGGAATCTCACGCTCAGTGTCCATGGTTCGATTTCAGCGCACATTTTCCGAATTTATGTCCGGATCAGAAATAAATTATCAATGCTTTAACGGTGAAGGAAAATATTGTAAACCTATCGGAAACCTACACGTCTGAGAGGTCTCTGTAAAGTACTTGAAAGCCAACCTGCACTTGGCCAGCGTGGTGGACTATGGCCTAACCTGTCTTATTCTGTGAGGAGACCCGTTCCTAGCAATGGGACAATAATGGGGTAATGACAATAAATATATCATAAAATAACGCTTTTTACACTCGTACCCAAACTAGGATTCCCCGTCTCCTGGGTGCCACAGACATATACAAAAACACAAAAACTCAGAACCTGAACAGAACTTGAAACATTGTGATGCTATAGTTTTTCCGTCGAAATACCATTGCCGCTTTCATGATCCGCAGTAAAGCTTTTGTATTTCGGTTGGAGACGTGCAGTTATTGAGCACCCTTCAGCGAGGTGACCATCTTGGCCCTCGGGAGTAGTGAAGCATTTACGAGCTCGGATGGAACTTCAGTTTTGTTTGAGGTTAGATCTGGGTGTCCATGGGCCGCAGTGACCACTTAAAATCAGATAGCCTTCAAGCTCGTTTGCTACAAAAAAATCCATTCAACATTTACATTTCTGCCCGCCCAGGAATCGAATCTGGCAGCTTCTTCGTGTTAGATCGGTGCGGTTAGCGTAGTCCAACGCAAGTAGTCACTTTTAAAACAAAATCCAATAAACGAAGGTGTACAGATACTTTGAGTTTGCTATTTGTGACGTCATATAGCTTTTGTCATACACCATAAGTTTGTCACTACGTTTAAGTAAGGCTCTACTTAGGCTGTAAACACGAGTAATTATTTCAACTATTAGGATTTGATATACAATTAAGCATCAGTTCCCACGATGCGAGGCGTGAGTCAGTTGAAGTCGGCTAGAGCAAGGTCTGCTCTTGAGTTAGGCAACGTGCGTACGTGTTAACGATGAGAATACCCGGCGTGTTACAACCGTGCCGCGAAATCTCTAAGGGCATTGTTGTTAGACCTTAGAATGAATGGATGTGTGTTCTATTATGACAGATCATACATGATAACATTTTATAGCCTAGAAGTAGCGCGCGCATGCAGTTTACCTGATGGTAAGTGGTCACTGCAGCTCATGAATACCCACGTTCAACCTCAACGGAGACTGAAGTCACATTTGAGGTTATACGCTGATACGCTACTAAACCTGGGGACTGATATAGTCACTTCGCTCGAAGTAAGTAATACTTTTTAAAGTAGACATCCTGCAAGTAAGGTTATAAGCTACGAAAAAATATTTAAAACTTAAATTCTATTTTATACCTAATACTTACTAATTATATATAATAAGATCAGTGCTAAAACTAGTCATTTAAATTTAAATTTCCTAGTTTTGTTTAGAAAATATTATTAGAATCTGTACTAGATAATATTAAAAAACATTAAAATTGGTTCAATGGTCGGGTTGATGTAGTTCAGGTCAACATATAACCGTTTATGTATTTTGATTCGTATATCTTTATTTGAATAATAAATGTTACATTTTGTTGCCTACTGTATTGATATCAATATAATTTAATAGTGATGCACTATGATAATATGATTTAATACTGAGATGTACTGATATCAGTGTTATAAAATAAAAATTGATTACGTTTATTCAAGCGCTTTTGAAATCACAATATTTTCATACCACAATCATAAACCATTAATATGCGAAAACTAGTTTCAATCTCTACCGAACTAAACCGAACAATGGCTTCCTGATAGCGATCAACAATTAATTCCGACATTGCCAGTCGTTTTTGTTAATTTCATAATAATGGACTAGGCACATCATCAATGATAAAAAGTTAGAAAAAATATCCATTCATCCGTATTATCATCGGCAGTGGGCATTCACAGTGCAATGGCTGGCCGTGAGCTGAGGTCGGCTTCTAAATTTTTGTAAGTTTGAGAAAAAAGCAAACAAGTGTATATTGGACCATGCGTAGTGATGGTTCCGTATGGGATACTCACAGTTAAAATTCTTCTGTTTCGGTAAGAGAGGTGTGGTTGTCGGGTACCATTTTAGTCGTCAGGTTGCATTTACGTACGACCGTAAATAGGATCTCAGTCCTGTTTGAGGTTAAATGTAGGTGTCCACTGATTGCAGTGACCACTTAACGTTAGGTTAGGTTGCACGCCATTTGCTGCACTTGTCACATATAACAAATATGTAGATATTCCTCACACACAACGACAAAACATAAATATGTACAATTTAGCAATAAATATTTTTTATTTCGTTTCATTTCATTTCATACCACAATCTGCAATGAATTTGGACGTGGATATTTTATCAACTGTTGATCTAAATAGAAATATCATCGAGCGATCACGATATCATTTGAAGACGTGACGGATGATGCCTCACATAGTTTTATAGAGCGTTTTTTTTCATCCCATATATGGAGTGCCATCCATAATTTTTTCTTCATTACGTCATTGTATAGCGCTTCACTGCATCAATACTCTTCAATTAATATGGGTGGGATATACGGACGGATGCGACGAAATTATAAATTATATCTTTTGCTATTTGACTACAGAACTATAAAAATGTTACATAAAATATGAGTAACACTTTAAACATGCAAAAATAATTGAGCAGTTCCTGGATATATTCTGTTAAGTAAATGTAAGCTTCAATCCTGTTTGATGGTGTCCATGGGCTGCAGAGACCACCTAACGTCAAGCGACCTGCACGCTTGTATGTTACTCTTCTTACATAACAAAATAAAATCGTAGTTAGCTTTGCATGCCGTATCCATGAACCTATTTATAATGTTGTAAACATCAGACAATTAATTAGTAACTAATAATAGGAATTAAATTAGCTATCACATTTACTCGATTTAGCATTACCTACCCATACATTTATTTATCATAGCGACTAGTTTGTATGAAAAATACGTAGACTGTACCAATTTTTATTAGATAAGTGGATTATATTACCATACATACATTTACAAGTAAAATGGTATTCTAAAAACATGTATATCGTTAGGCGGCATTATTATCACAAACAAGTTTTTTTCGAGACAGCTTGTTACAGATGGGTTATGTAGTAGAGAGGATGTAGATTAATGAATAGGAATGAAAAAAATAATAACATATTATGGCAGAAATTTCAGGAACAAAACATGAATTGGAAAACGGTACCACTTTCCACAGGCTGGCCACGATCGTATCTCTATCAGATCTAGGTATCGTCTGCGTATTTTTATAGTGTAAAGAAGCTTGTAGTCCATTCATGGTAAGTGGAGAATGCCGCCCATGGTCATCCGTATTCTATACCAAATAGGATTAAAGTCCTATTTGTAGTTGGTCACAGATGCGTGTGGAAACTCTGAAGACTAAGTTGGAACGCCGCGTGTCAGTATCTCCCTCTTACCACACTCTTCAATTTAGAAATTAACAGGTTTTAACACTCCGTTATAAGAAATGGGTGTGGTCATGCCGGATTCGAACCACGGTAGCTTCATTACGGATGTCGTTGGGCGACAGTACCCACTTACCACTTAAATAAAAGCCAAAATGTACGATGAGGTACCTACCACCACTGCCCTCATAATCCGCCGTGAAGCAATTCTTGTGTTTCGTTTGGAGTGATGCGGTTGCCGGGCACACTTATAACGAAACGACCATCTTGGTCCATAAAAGTGATATCGCATCTACGTGCGACCTCAGACAGGACTTCAGTCCTGGTTGAGGTTAAATGTGGGTGTCCAGGGTTGCAGTCAGTACTAAACTTCAGGTGGCTTGCAGGCTCGTTTGCTACTCTTCTCACATAAAAGACCGGGCTGTATTCTCGTCTTTTTGTTACTTATTTATAAATTATATTATGCTATAAAAATATAATATGCTATAAACAAAACGTAACATTTATAACCATTACTTATCAGTTAAAATAGACATCTTATTTATAAACATTAATAAAATAAGGGTTATAGGGAGTATAGTCATTACATCAGTTGAATTACGTAACATAATACATTAAACAAAATAAAGAGCCGAAATAATGCAAGCAAATTAAATGGATTCTGGATTCTCGGCGGTCGCAAATCAACATCCATATAACCCATCACTTTTTCTTTTAACGATTCTTACGGCCGCATTTTGAACAACTGATTGGGGTGTTTGACCACATGAAATTTGTTTTGCATCGGAGCGACCTGACACATCGAAGCTCGCGCGAGAGCATACTTGAATATCAGGTTCATAAATTATAAAAGTAAATATATATTGAGGCAAATGCGAGTGTCAAACTGGACAGTTACCGTTAGCGTTAGAGGAAGTCACTTTATAAGTTTTTACAACCAGTTTTGAATCTAATACCACGGGTATGTACGATTGGAAATGTAACCCAATATTCTTAAGATATATTTTACAATCAAAATACTTCCGTTGCGGCCGCGTATATCCTCGTAAACGGTTTTTCAACGTTTTCGAAAGATTCCCGATTTTATTTCTGATGAACATATGTTTTATTACGTTAATATGTTTCTTTATTTATGAAAAATTAAGATATTAACTAAATTCAATTAAAAAATTAGCTATCGCGTTTATGTGAATAGCTATATTTGGCTAGACATATGTATAAATTAAGAAATATATTCTATAAGTGTAAGCTGTTGTAATACCAAATAAAGATAAAATAATATAATATTTACGGAGTAAATGTGGTACATGCTTTCTGTAAGGCTTTATATCTTAGCTTGAGTACCGTCAAAATCGGTTCAGTAGTTTTTAGGATTAACTGTAAAGACAGGCAGAATTATAGGCATAAATGTTGCGTGTGTTTTAATATCGTACGGAGACCATGTTATTATAAACCCATAATATGAAAATGATTACGGAATCACAAATAAACACTCCAGTTTTTGTCCATATAATAACACATCCACATAATATATAAATAATAATAACAACAAATAATATACAAAATGCAAAGAGTATTTCTCTCCAAACAAGGATTTTTATAAGCTGTATGTTTCTCTGTATGCACATAAATATCTGCTGATTAATAGTAATTTCTAATTAAAGGAACTAATCTAGTCTGCATTACAAACACGATTCAAAGATAATTTAAATAAAGGCATCGTTATATAAAATGACCAGAAGTCGGTTAGAAAAATATAAACAGAAAATCCAGATGTTGGCGAGCATTGCCCGCGTGTATTTTATCTCATCGAGGTACTGTTTATATAGTTGACAGCGGATGCCTGTAAGTTCGCCATTTGTAATCAATTGTTAAGAGAAATAAATAAATGAGTAACTATAACTAAATCTCCTAAATATGTAAAAACTGTACTGTGTTTAACATGTTATTGTGTTATTCTTTACCGATCATGGTACATAAATTCCCATTTTCAAATTTATTTGAGTATGTTTTATCACGTTTTGTTAAGTTATTATAGGTGGTAGAATTAATGTGTGTCCACGGAAGTACCACCGCCGTCCTCATAATCACCGTGAAGCAATTTTTGTTTCGGTTGGAAAGGTGCGGTTGCGAGACGACTATCTTGGTCCTCAGGAGTAGTGACACATCTACGTACGACCTCAGACAGAACTTCAGTTTTGTTTGAGGTTAGATATGGGTGGCCCATAGAGGTTGCAGGCCACTTCACATCAGGTGGCCAGCACGTTCGTTTGCTACTCTTCAAACATACAAAACGGCGTGCTTGATCTAAAACGACTAAGTTCTTACTTGGTAAAAACAAAATATCTAAAGGCATTCTCAACCCCAACTTGAATTCCGATTGGAGTTACTTAGATGTTGTAATAACAGTTATGTATAAAGTTTGCATGCATCTGCATCTGCATCTGTATTAAGCAATTTTATAATTAATAATTAATATTTTTTACGGTTTTCAACGTACAATGCAGTCACGTGAGCCCATGTAAATTGCTATCATTGCGTTTAACTTCCCTGAAATTCTGTTTAGTTGTTGATATGACTGACCACATGTCCAAAAGGCATTTGAAAGATGAATATAAGAAAAATCGTTTTGTTGTGGACTACCGTTATTTATTTTTTATAGATAGTCACATGTAGAAGATAACATTTAGAAGGACGCCTGTTGCGTTTTATGACCAAACAATAAATTTATGAACATTTGTTTTAGGCGAACGAAACCATTGATATGTGAGAAAGAAGCCCTTCACACGTTCAGACACTTGCCTGGGATGACAAGCTAAGTGCCAGTGCCAAGATGCACACTATGGACACGATGGGCTACGGCCACAAGAAGTACCGGCCTCCCCTCTCGCCCAACAGCTTCTACCACCACGACTATTACTCAAGGCACAACACCTTGCGTCCCCAGGTATGTAAACACTGTTCTTATAAATAATTATATGATTATCCCCAGGTATGTAAATATTGTTCCTATAAATAATTATATAATTATCCCCAGGTATGTAAATATTGCTCTCGTAAATAATTATCTTCTATAGCCGACTACGGCGAACCCAAAAGGAAGGGTTGTTTTAGCGGTTTAAGTATGCTTGTATGTACGTATGTTCCACTGTAAAGCCTGTACAGCTCATCTGATTCTCATTACCGAAGTGTCAATTGATTCGTTATTATGCTCCGAGTGACATAGGTTTCTTTTCTGTTATTATTGTATTCAGGTTACAGTTTTTTAAACTTTTTATTTCGTACCGTTTCGTTATTTTAACTAACTTTTCTTTTACAAGTATCTATGTTACGCACTTATTTATCAACACATTTATTAAATGTTTCAGTAGTTAAAAGGTGGTAGAACAATCGTTCGTCTGAGGAAGTACCACCGCCGCCCTCATGATCCGCCGTAAAGCAGTTGTTGTGTTTCGGTTGGCGGGGTGCGGTTGCCAGGCACACATATAGCGAGGCGACCATCATAGTCCTCGGGAGTAGTGACGCATCCGTATACAACCTCAAACGGATCTTCGGTTTTGTTTGAGGTTGGATGTAGGTGTCCATGGGCGGTGGTGACCACTTAACATCAGTGGCCTACATGCTCGTTTACAAACATAAAAAACATAAAAAAAAGTTATCTGTTAACAAAAATATATACTTCAAATAACAACAAAAACTTATTTTAAAACCTCGTCTTCAAAATCTACTTTTAAAATCGATTTCGATTGACAGTATATTTCAGTAACAGAAAAAATTACGGACAGATTTTCAAACATAATTATCATAACGCTTAATTGTTATCTTTGTATTGTATAGTTTTGTCTATAAAACCGTAATTATCGACGAGATTACCAAATCGCAAAGATCCAAAACGGTCTATAAAAATATATTGCTGTTTTTCAGAGGAAAAAGCTGATTTGTGAATCTCTTAATTTTTTTTTTTAATTATTTCATAAGAGAAACCTCTCAAACTAATCTATTTGAAATAATGGATGAATAGAAATAACGGAATACGTTTTTGCACTTGTAAAGTTTAAAAAAATATTTATAAGTCATATAATATATTATGTTTATTAGCGGTAGTTTTACCCATTTATTTAGATACTAAAATATTAGTAGGCAGTAATATATAACAAAAATTTAAATGATTTGTAACGTGATCTGTAATTTTTATAAACTTGTGTTGATATCCAAGAAAATAGTATAAACTAAGTACCATTTTTATATCGTTGCCTCGTGACTAATGAAACGGAAACTCGGCAAGGCCCCACCCTTGTATTGTCCCTTTTATCCTGCTATTTAATAACGTCAGATATCGTCCAGTAACGTCGTTATAACGTCCAGTTTGCACTTGGATGTTACTGATAACTACTTAATCAAACAATCTTTGAAATCCTTAAAATTCTTAAGACTAAATTAGGCTGTGTTTTGTTTTATATATGTTTTAATCAACCTTAATAAATTATCCATTGTTTATCGATGTTATGGTTATAATTAAATAAAATCCGCGGACGTTTTGGTTGCTGGGTAAGCTTACAGTGAGACCATCTTAGTTCTCAGGAGTAGTGATGCAACTAGGTACGATCTCAGATAGGGCTTCAGTCCTGTTTGAGTTTCGACATGGATGTCCATGAGCTGCAGTGACCGTTTGACATCAGGTGGCCTGCACGCTCGTTTGCTACTCTTCTCACATAAAAATCAATTACAGTCTACCTCATTTCCTATTGATATTAACCATCTAAACGCAACGGAGCCGATGCAAGGTCAAGATACAGTTTAATAATACATTCGTTGCCACAGTACCGTCGTCTGGACTGCGGTGGGGGCGTGTTATGTAACTCAAAATACGATCCGAGTGAATTAACAGAGAAGGGCCCGCGATCCCGTTAGCCGAACGGTATCCGAATGATCGTTACACCGGAGAGCCGCCTATGATTTTGATAAACAAAATGAGTTTCATAGAACATAGAGATGTAGATATGGGCAAATAAAAGTTTACGATTTCTGGAAACATGAGACGACTAGCTCGAGTGTCTTATCGCGCCTTTACAATTAAAGTAACATAATTCAATGTAGTGATAATCAGTTTTATTCATAACAAATAAACCGATCGATAATTAAAATATTTTATAAGATTTTAAGCTCATATTATCACGGATATTATACATTTTAATTACGTAACGGGTATTCACGATATTCGGTTTTATTATTGCTAAAAATTAATAAACCACATATCGTGAGTACCCGTTACGTAATTATAAATATTTTATTCCTGAAATGTTTGAAATTATTCTTCTTCTTTGAATACAGATTTCTACTGTTTATTATAATATATAAATAAAAATATACGAAATAAATATATAGAGGTAAATATAAATATTCAAAATGACATATAAATATACAATAATACAGACTTAAAATAATATAGTCGAATTGTCTCACTTAACGTGAAGTTTAAATGAGACAATATATACGTGATTCTTAATTCAAATTTTCTTCATTAATAATAAGTATTTGCTTATTGTATTCATTTTTTGTATACTTATCAGTTTGTCTCTAAACATGCGTTCTATCTTTTGTTCGCTTTCATGTGACATAGAGATAATATCTAAGTTTAAAGCGTCCGCTTCTAATAAAAGTCATAAAAAAATCGTAAAATCTTTATTCGGCGACAGCATACTTATGTTTGAGGAACTGTCTATTGTGATGTACGTACGATGGAATGTATGTATGTTGTTACATAATAAGATAAAATTAGGGCAGTATTTTGCATTAATTCAGCAATCAAGGTGTATGTTAGTATATAAGTATTTTTTTTTATTTACTTTAGAGATTTTACTTATGCGATGAGAACAGTATTTGTAGGAAAATTAGTTTTTTCTGAGATCTAAGACCTTGCCTTGCTTATAAAATGAGGCGACCGTCTGAGTAAAGGCGTGGTTGCCGGATACACTTGCGAGGCCACCATCTTAGTCTTCAGGAGTAGTGACGCATTCACGTACGAACCAGATAATACTTCGTTTT
>DWKL01001020.1:0-15868 GCA_018249415.1 Phareas burnsi | reverse complement strand
GAAACAACAACTGCTTTACGGCGGATTGTGAGGGCGGCGGTGGTACTTCCCCAGACGAACGATTGTTCTACCACCTACTAAATTATTAGATGCATTAATAAAGAAAGTTACAGAATGCAATATAAAGAATGTACGCACTTATCTCATTGTCATACTAATTACGACTATTATTACACAAAACGTCGAACGATGAACCGGTGCGTGTACGAGATCACGAAGACAAATTGTTACGAGTATCGCAATGCTCAGAATCGTTCAGCGTGCTGTGGAGAGGACTTTGTGTTTCGTGACGTGACAAAATTTGAAATGAATAAATCCGTAGGCATGCAAGTTGACGACATGTTCTCAAAACAGAACAGTGGCAACGTGCTGGCCACTGTGCTCAAAGGACTGACAGTCAATGGGCGCGAAAATTTCTCGAGTGGCTATCACGACTAGGCAGTGTAATTGTTCATTTTATTACAAAATTGTAAGCAGCCTAGTGATGAAGATTCCGGCCTCTCACACTGGGGGTCCAGGATTCGAATGCCATGCACAGATTTTTCGTTATGTGCTTATTGGAAATTAATTATCACTTGCTTTAACGGTGAAGGAAAACATCGTGAGGAAACCTACACATCTGAGAGTGCTTTGTAAAGTTCTCGAAATTGTGTGAAGTTTACCAATCCGCACTTGGCAAGCGTGGTTTTCTATGGCCTAACCCTTTCTCATTCTGAGAGGAGATTCGTGCCCAACAGTGGGACATTAATGGGTCGATGATGAAAGACATTTTATACTTTTTTACAATATTATTGACTCGTTTATTTCTATTACTAACGTAAAATTTAGCTATCATGGTAAATGTATTGATGTTTAGTCACTAATGCGCGCCAAGCTTTATCGCCGTTAAGATAAGGGCGTAAGATAAGGGCGTATGGCTGCGCAATACGCATGTTTCAGATGTCAGCGAGCGGTGGGTAGTGGGACGGGGCACGTTCCATAATACACTAAGGACACTATGGTGTCACCTAACATAACCTGTCATAACTTGTTCGTAACGTAACCTTTAACTTATCTTAATATAATTCAAAATTACGGTATTTCTATTCGCCTCTCGCTCTTTCTGTATAAAGTGTGGGTGAGATACAAATCCAAACTCCGCCACATCTGATTACTATTTATTGAGACAATTGAGATTAATATTCATTGAGACAAGTTAGAGCACACACAAGTTCAGTCCCGCACAATGTTCAGAGCGTTCAAAAAGTTTGGCGCGGACTATATGTAGTATTTACTTTTTTGTCCACCACAGAAATACATAGGTATGTATATATGTAAAGGACGTAATTATTACATTCTTATTACGTTGAACGAGATGGAGATACAATCGCTTAAATTCTACTAACAGACTTCCATAGGCCTAAACTAATGACGTCACTTCGACGTGTCTAATTTATCGTGTCTAATCTAATTCTCCAAACACCAAACAATGTACCACTATGAGTTGGTATGTACGTACGAGTATCGAAAGTAGACTTTCAACGTTTTGTGGAAACCTTACATCTATTCCGATTCGACGCGCGTCTTTGTTTACGATAGAGAAAACAGACAAATAGGGTACGTACGGGTAGGGTACATATTTTATGGAGAATAATGATGAATATGAAAGCTTATCTGCTTGTTGAAAGATTGCCCTTATTCAGTTGTGAAAGTTATTGAAATATCAAAATAAAAAGAAACAAAAATGGCATTGAAAATAAATATCGGTGAAATAAGTTTGTGTTTTATAGGGTATGGTAAGCACTGTTGTTCCACTGCTGGGCACGGGTCTCTTATCAGAATGCGAAAGGTTTGGCCATAGTTCACCACTATGGTCAAATACAGATTCTTAAACTTCACATTTTACAGAGAATTTTAATGATAATTTTCAAATGTACAGGTTTCCTGGCGATTATTTCCTTCACCGTTAAAGCGAGTGACAATCAACTTCTAATACGCACATAAGCTGTGTGCCCATGCCGGTTCTCTCTCACGGTTCGGGTTTTCGATGTTATGTGCGTATTAGAAATTAATTATCACTCGTTTTAACGGTGAAGGAAATTATCTCGGTACATACAATGAGAATTCGACCCCAGATCCCCAGCATGAGAATCCGGAATCTTACCATTATGCCATCACTGTTATAATTCCACATAAGACGTGCTAATTAAGAAAACAAAACAATCGCGTCCATTTATATTACAACTATGGTATAAAATACGGAATGTAGGTCACTTCACCAAATTGAAGAATTAAACGCGATACAGTCGTTAAAATCTGAGAACTCATCTTCAATCTTACGCAATCCGTACGTGTCAAACGCGTGAGCAAAATCTGGCGATAGGTGATAGAACTATAGACCGTCCGAGTACCACTGCCGCTCTCATAATCCGCCGTGAAGCAACTTTGTTTCGGTTGGAGAGGTGCAGTTGCCGCACACATAGCGAGGCGACCAACAGTCCTTAGTAGTGACGCATCTACGTACGACCTCAGATAGAATTTCAGTTTTGTTTAAGGTAAGGTGACCGTCCATGGGCTGCAGTGACCACATAAGCTCAGGAGGCCTGCACGTTTATTTGCTACTCTTCAAATATAAAAAATAATATGTGCGTGGACTTATGCACGCGCTAGAAGTTATACTTCCTTGCCTATAAAAGATTCTTAATATAAGCCAGCCAGCCATCGTGTGGAAAAAATAAAATAGTAAAATGATAGGAGTATAAAATAATAAATACAGTTTATAAAATAAACAACCAATAATAAAAGTAAATTTGAAAAATCGGTAAATAAATATTTCTTTTCTACATATCTTCTTGTATAAAGTATGAAATCAAATTTATTTAACAACTGAATACAAAAAACTAAATTATTTATTAAGATAACACATATAATTTTCATTAGTATCGATACTGAACACGATATACAAATAGTACACAAGCGGATATGACGCTTGGTGGGATTTCCGGAACATGATGCGC
This sequence comes from Phareas burnsi, assembly GCA_018249415.1. NCBI lineage: Eukaryota > Metazoa > Arthropoda > Insecta > Lepidoptera > Hesperiidae > Phareas > Phareas burnsi. The sequence continues at coordinate 12,872 of DWKL01001020.1, read as the reverse complement.
GCGCCGTACAACTTCACTCTCATCAATTTTTTAACACGCCAAAAGAAGTATAAATAAAAAAAAAAGGTAACCATTTTCGAAGCAATATTTGACCTTTAGTGGCGTTCCAAACGAAACCGAGAGCGAGTGGGAGCGGCGTGTCGATGTGAAAGTAATGTTCGGATCGAGTAGTTTGGCGATCACCGCGTTCCACAAACGGTCACATCCTGTACATATTACAAAATGATTCTTGTTATGTTACGTAGAATACTGACCGAATCACCAAACTTTTTGATGAGACGATTATCATTTTATTAAGAGCTTATTAACTCTAATGATACAACTAAAAATCAACTTTGTGTTATACAACTAAAAATCAACTTTGTGTTATACAACTAAAAATCAACTTTGTGTTATACAGCTAAAAATCAACTTTGTGTTATACAACTAAAAATCAACTTTGTGTTATACAGCTAATAATTTCTAAATAATGATTCTGTCTTGTAGTGTGTAGTATGCGTGGGTAGGTTGCTGAAAAATTTATTAAAAACTTTTTGTTTGATCGCATGCGTTGTTTGATAGCATTACTCTACCAATTAAAAATGAAGTCGGAATAAAAATTAAAATTAAAAATCAGAGATCTCATCTCCAATCGTAATGCATTCGTATCAAACGCTTGTGCAAAACCTATTTATTTTTGGTAACCATTTTCGATGAAAAATTAAATTTTATTTTTTATTTTAAACATTTATGTACACACAACAGGAAAAAAGACAAACAAAACAAAGGTACTATGACGTTCTTCTTTTATGACGTTACAAACGAAACCGAGATTTTTAAATAATTATTGTCGCGTAGTCGCTTCGGTAGAGAGCTGAATATCTTGACTTCAACTTTTAATTTCATACGTTTGTACAACGCTCCGACCCTTTTTGACCCATGACATATGTACAGGAAATTAGCCACTAGTGGTCACCCATTCAACCTCCGACCACGCATCACGTTGCTTCACTTCGTTGATCTATACGTGAATATATACAGTTGTGTGATAGTATTGTTATGCCAATTATAACTAGCACTTGAAGACCAACTGCAAGACACTTTTGTGGATCTACTCCGGAAGCACCCGCCCCTCCCCGCCAGGCATATTTCTGCTTTGTAACAGCAGTGTTAAACGTTGCCGTGTTATGGTATGCACCGTGTCATAAGGGAGAGATTCTTAAACTAGACGATCTAATCTAGTTCTTGGGGATAGCAAGGTATCAGTCACTGATCTCAGGTACGATTTTATTTCTGTTTGGTGTGGATATTTATGGGCAGCACTGACCACTTACTTTTGCTACTCCTATGCGATGAAAAAAATATGTGCTTATACCATTATTTTGTAAGAAATGTTATAGGATAATCACGAAATTATAATCTTATTTTAACTATAGCTCTACATTCATTTGAACTAAACCCATCCTTACTCTATAAATCTTGCAATTTCATCCAAAACACGATTTCTAAGATTAATTTCCTGCAATAGAAATTTGTATAAAAAATATGTAAGCAAACGATAGCAGATCCATACAGCGTTCAGTAGCCACATCTGCGCACGCGCAAGAATGCACTTTCGTGTTACTGATGCGTCACGAACAGACAAATCTTCCCCGCGATATGTGTGAAAATAACGATATAACACGGAATCGGCCGATTATTCTACAATATCTTAATATAGCTATGTGGATTTACATAGAGCTGATAAACATTACAGCTGATAAACATTTGTTAAGTATATCTGAAATATCTACCGTAGAAAATGATTTCTCGTCGTTCTAATATCCATTGATTATAAACTTGCCGTCCATGTGGTGAAACAAAATTTCCATTAATGTTCCACTGTTGAGTACACGTCTCCATTCAGAGTAAGAAGGATTATGCCATAGTCCACCACGTTGGCTAAGTGCGGATTGGTAGACTTCACATACCTTCGAGAACTTTATAATCTCACACACCTTCAAGAATTCTACGAATTTTCAGGTATGATAAGTTTCCTCACAAAGTTTTCCTTTACTGTTAAAGCAAGTGGTAATTAATTTTTAATACACACAGAACTTCGAAAAATCAGAGGTGCGTGCGGGATTCAAACCCCGAGCCCCCTGTGTCGAGAGTTTATTTAATAATCTAATTAAATTATTAACCCGAAGTATATTTCATTTCAGATAGAAAATGACTTCGACAGAAGTCGACAACCGTCTTTGGGGCATCAGGGCTTCAACGAGCATCAAACAAGATTCGGTCTGAGCTCGCCTATCCAGAGCTTCTCGCAACAGGCTCCTCTCCTCAGCAGCCCAGCGCCAGGTCTCCAGTTCCAACCACCAACCTCCAGTTTCCAGTTCCAACAGCAACAACAGCCATCTTATGTTCCACAATTCAGCAACATTATCCCCAGCCAGAGCATACAACCTAACTTGCCTCTACCTAACAACAATGCGCAGTTCCAGTTTAACCAAGCTGCAAGTGTCAATCCGCCAGTATTAAACAATTATCAACAAAACTTAAGACCAATTCCTCAGCAAAATCAAAATATACTCCAGCAGCCGATACCAACGCTTCCAACTTTCCAAAGCAATGGACTTCCTCTAGCTCAGAACCCACCACCATTTAATCAGAACCCCAATATTCATGGTACTGTTAATATTGGACAGCAGAGACCAACGCAAGCATCTTTCCTACCAACTCTGTCGCAAAATCAACAGACATTTAATCAACCTAGTCCTATAACAATACAAACCGCACCGAACTTAGCGCCACAAAATATAAATCTTGACAGCTCGCAGATTCCCTTCCAGTCAACTTTAGGACAAGCTCCAATATTTCCAAACGGTCAAACTGCACAAATTCAGAACTTTTTTGAACAACAATCCAAAGAAAACTTAGAGAAACTAAAGGAGCTTCAAGAACGGCAAAGAATAATCCAGAAACACCAGGAATTTGTTCAGAAGCACCAACAAAAACAACAAGAGAAAGTTGAGAAATTGCACGAAGAGTTTTTAAATAAACAGGCTACGAAAGCTGTTCCTACTTACCCCACGACAGAAAGTTACGAAAACTTGTATAGTAGGACCCAGGACAAGCGCAGACCTATTCTCCCACATGAAACGGATTTGTTTAGAAAAGCTGTTGAAATGTACGAGAAAGATCATCCTACTACTACCACCTCCACAACAACAACCACAACGACTACGACCCTCCCCCCAACCCCTCGGTACAAAACCAGACCGCCATCAAAGCCAAGAAGTCCTCCACAAGATAGAAATAAGCAAAAGTTGTATAATGAAATAAAAAATCTACTCGAAGAGAGCGAGACAAAAGGATTTGATGATAACCTAAGAGCGAAAAGTGTAGCGCTATTGCAGAAGCCAGATATTTTAAAACAATTGAAAGTAGCTTTAGCCGAGAACCCTGAAGACTTTAATGAGAAAAACTTTTCATCCCGTGAAATATCTCTAAATGGACAAAAATTCGAGGTGATAAGAACGACAAACCCTAATTTAATACCCAAGGGGGCAATATCCGCGGATGGTCAAAATTTAGCCCAAATTATGGCAGCTGCGCAGGAAAATCAAAAGGAGAGCCGAATCTCCTTTGACGATTTGACCAAAGGTGTTTTACCACCCGGCGCTAACTTTGAACTTATCAAACAAAGTGATAACGGTAAACTCGAAGAAGTTAAAGTTCCCAGCGCAATTCAAAATAAAAAGAAAGTAACATTTGTTTTTCTTGAAGAGCAAGACGATGGATCTTATAAAGTAAAAGGTGTTAAAGCGAATGGACAACAAACAGAAGAAGGACCTGAAGTGGAAAATATTTTGAATAAGATAAAGAAGGGGGAGATTCAATTGCCAGGCCCCACGAAAATATCTAATAGCATTTTCAGTTCGACTACTGCAAGTTCGTCGACCGAGGCGACAGATTATGTTGCGGAATCCTCTCATCACCCTTCAAGCTATTCTAGCTTTGTTACAACTTCTAATTACGGAACCTCTGGTCTGACTAGCCCGGCAATACAAACTACACCATTACCTGTTTTCCGGAATTCAGTTGTTCAAGCCACAAGATCAACGCAACCTCAGACGCAAACTTTTGCTCCGTCTTCTCAAGTTACAACGACTGAAAGATATGTTGTAAAATCAACGACGCCCACTTACATTATAAATAGAGGCAACAATAACCAATCACCCAGAAGTCCTTTCCCCAGTTCCACGGTTGTAAATACAACACCATCATACAGACCAACTCCTGAAGACCTGGTTGTAATAGGATCAAGTACTATTCCGCCCAACTTCGACACATCGAGTGCACGTTTAGTTTCACCTCGGCCGTCAAACCCTGGTCTAGTTGAAATCTTGAAAGAAAACGGTCTATTTGCTACTGCTAAATACTTGAAGCAATCAGGTTTGGATACAATTTTGAACGAAACGGGTCCTTATACGATATTTGCACCTACTGACAAGGCGTTCAGGACACTATTGGTGCAGCTAGGAGGTCCTGATAGAGCTGAAGAGAAATTCCGCGACAACCCTCGATTGCTTAGTGGCGTAAGTATATTTAAATTCACTCTCAGTTCATTCGAATTGTTCAACACCACCATATAAGTCAATATATGACATTTTCTAATGTTTCAGCTTCTTCTTCACCATGTAATCCCAGGGGCGTTCGACATCGGCTCCCTTCAAGACGAGATGACAGGCGTCTCCCTCGCTGGCACGCAGCTTAGAGTCAATCAATATGATATGCATGACGTGGAGTGGAACGAGGTGCGAGTGACCACCATTAACGGCGCTCGTGTCATTGAAGACAAGAAAGATATACATGTGCCACAGGTAGTTATCTAGATATCATTTTTTTATATAATGCCTTTGGAAAAGTTATTTATGTAATAAGCAATGTAGAGCAAAAAAAATATATACGCTTATCCCCACAAGGGTTTTCCCTGTCTGGGCTTCATTAATATACACAAAGAAATGACGTAAACACCCAGACGTATAATTTTTAACTCTAAGGGCTCTATCCTTCGATTAGGTCTCAACAGTGACTGAGCACAAAGGCCTTATATAATTACCTATTTCTTTTCTTCCTTTTTAGGGTATAGCCCATGCAGTAGACCGAGTAATGTTCCCGCTGCCCGTCGGCGATTTGGTCCAAACCTTGCAAGCGGATCGAGACAGGCGTTTCACCACTTTCCTCAAGGCTGTATATACAAGCGGCTTCGCAGAAACTTTAGCAGGTTAGCTAGATCAGCTCATACTTTTATCAGAATTTTTCCAAGTAATTTCTGAGGTGGTGATGAGAAAGGCCTTTGTACCACTTTCACTTCTTCCCTTAACCAAATAAAAAATAGTGGAATAGAAACGAACTAGGGAACAGAACCGAGTTAGTTCTTAACTGTATAAATTCTAGAAATAACAGCGAACGGTTCCGTTGCAGAGAGCAAAACCTACACAGTGTTCGCCCCGACGGACGCGGCGTTCGCGCGTTTACCGGCAAGCGAGCGAAGCGCACTGAGCGAGCGGGCAGCGGCGCGGGCGCTGGTAGCGCGCCATGTGTTGCCCGGCACGCTGTACTCCGCCGGCATGCGCTACTATCAGCTGCGGAATTCCATGGAGGACGCCAAGCCTCTCACGCTGCAGAAGAACGCCGGTGAGTATTGCCAGTTATTAGCAAATGCGAAGCTCCATGGATGATACCAAGCCGCTCACGCTGCAGAAGAATGCTGGTGAGTATCACCAGCTACTAGCAACTGCGGAACTCCATGGATGACGCCAAGCCTCTCACGCTGCAGAAGAATGCCGGTGAGTTTCACCAGCTACTAGCAACTGCGGAACTCCATGGATGACACCAAACCACTTACGCTAAAGAAGAATGCTGGTGAATATCACCAGGTACTAGCAACTGCGGTACTCCACAATGGACACCAAGCAACTCACGTTGCAGAAGAACGCTCGTGAATCCTATCAACTGCGAAACTCCATAGAAGACGCCAAACAGCTGACGCTCCAGAAGAAACCTGGTATGTATGCAACGATATTTTTCACGCTGTCTTCCGCCGGCATACGGTCCTACCCATTGCCGACTTCAAGAAACATCCTAAGCCGTTCACTTGCTGAGTATCTGCCAAAGTTGGTACATAAGGATTCACCGATGATTTTCGAACAGTTTTCGCGAATATGCTGGATGTTTGTGTCCATGGCTCTCACGACTCACGCAGCTACAAATTGTTCGTTAGAAAGTATCTTTATCATGTTCCATAGCTGAGCACGGGTGTAGAGATTATGTCTCCAACCATAGTGACGTCGGAGTACCAACCCCAATGCGGATTAATGAAAGATTCATTACCTATACATATTTTTTATAAAGCCCATTAAATAGCACCTAATCTTAACCTAACTTTCTATTCCTAGGCCGTATCAAAGTGAACAACGCCCAGGTGGTGACACACAACATACCTGCGACGAACGGAGTCATCCACGCCGTCGACACACTCCTGTAACCTGCAACCGCATTTACCCGCCATTAGCTTCAGTGAAGCTACCTTCGCAGACGACAGACAGATGCGATTGAATGTGCATACCAAAAATAATTGCGCTAAAGTCCGTCCCAAATCTGTCAAAATTGCCGCTTTTTAATGTCAACAATTTAATGGCGATTTCCGAAGGACGTAATGTGTCATAACATGACAATATCAAAATTATAGTTAATTTTCACAGAAAAGAAAATACCTACACAATGTAGCTATACAAATATGTTTTCGACCAAACATATTTGTATAACTACATTGATATCTTAATTTACGCGAGTTATTCGAGATGAATTTGCGAAGTAAAGAAGCAACAAGTTGTATTATTATGTCAGTTTAGTTGTTGACATCACAACGAACTGTTATTGAAATGGTTCATTCATCGCTGAATTAAGAATACATTCATTCTGTCGTCTGCGATCTTTGTTGGATTAATCCACTTGTACGCTATATCTCAAGGCTCCGAACGGCTCACGGCCGCTGATTATCGAATAATTATTTTAAGACTGTAAATACATATTAGATTAAGGTAATAATTTATACAGATTTTGTAAATAAAGTTTTTACTTGAACGACCGTGTGTTAATGAAACAAGCTTTAATTATTTACGACTTTATTAAATACATACACAAACACTCCCTTAATTTAAGTACATTTTGTGACGCATTCGATTCACATGAAAAACTACAAAACAGATATTAAATAGAAGTCGTATGTAGATAGCAAACCTATTTTTCCATATAAATGTAAGATAATATATGGAAAAATAAGACAGTAATTACTTACTTTGTCTTACCTTTTGTGCATTAAGATCAGAAATAGATACATCGGTGTTCAATGCACTGTATAACTGGATCGCAGCCATAAAATTCCAAATACAGGGCCTTATAATGAAAGTACTCTAGATACGTCTTCTTTAAAAATAATCCTAAGGCACATCTATTCCTCTAATTGCCCACAACACAGCGGGGATAGATGAAGATGAGGTAGGTAAGACTTTTGTACTCAGGGTTAAGCCCTCCTATGTGTAATTTTTAACAATAGTTTTCAGATCAAGAAAATATTTCTACTTTAATATCTCTTTTGTAGATAAAATATATTTAGTACATTCACATTAAAAGTATAATGGAAACAATGGAACACTCCATAAGATAAACAGTCATGGACATAAATAACTCCTAACTCAATGCCAATTGAATTATAAGGGCTATCAACTGTAGATATAGAAAACATAATCAAAAGAAAATTACAAATGTAAAAGATAGAGTCAAATTTAATATTAGGTATTCAAAAAGAAAATATCTGACCTGGTACACCATATTAGTAAATAAATGAACTCTGCGAGATAGAATAAAATTCTATTACTAGATAATCGACTTACAAAGGATCAGACAATAACAAACCCGGAGGATGTGACTAATTATATTTCTAATATTATAATTTTACATAAATAAGTTGCCTCAAATGCTGGGCCGAGTGGTTATTGATGTTACCTCTATATGATTTTACTGATATTAATGAATTTGTAAGTAGTAAGTGTCCTGCAATTAGTCATTAAATTGCCTGTTATAAAAATCATAATTATTATAAGGATTTTAAGCTAATATTATCGCGGAAATTATACATTTTAAATACGTAACGTGAGTAGATATGCGGTTTTTTACTTCCCGATATTTTAATTGCCATGCAACTGGGTCGAAATATAGGCAATTAAAAAATGGCATATTGTGAGTACCCGTTACGTAATTAAAATGCATAATTATTATTAGCTAGGAAGGTTTTAACATAAACATGACATGTCAGTTGGAGTCTGAAGCAAATTGGAATGTCGAGTATGGATGTGCTCTAATTCGAATTTATCTAAACATCAGTGGCAAAAACTACTAAATTATTACAAGGTTATGACCAATGACATTAGAACAATTAAGAATTCTTCGTTACTTATTTTTTTTACATTTCTGAACATCTATTATATTGTTTCATTATGTGTACAAGTAAAACATGTGTTGGGTAGTAAACAATATTGGTGTCTTTTAGGTGGTATCCTTAGTAAAAAGTATTGAAGTGTTTTAGGCTGTGTATATTGAGGGTAGGCTAGTGGCTTTCGTTAATTATCATTGTGTTACTACTGACTTATAACATGAAATATATTCCACATGGAATAACTTTTAAAAGACTTTTATCAAGAGTTTTAACATACTTGTGTTAAAACATATACCCACAACCATTTTTATGTCCCACTGGTGGGCACAGATCTCTCTCCATAACTGCAGGTCTGGAGCATACTTCAACACACTGCTCCAATGCAGATTGATGGAGATACAGTGTTAAATATTATTGCATATATTGTATAAATATTTTTATAGTTACAATGCTTCGCAGTTAGGATAGAACCTTTCAATTGAAAATATTTAGGTTTTTGAATATTTACAAATTTTGAATATTGTCGAATAAAAGTAGGTCATATACTACCTATCAGTAGCTGTATTGGTAATGTCATAAAATTTACAAAGATCAGTGTACCAGGGCAGATTACAAAATCATGAGCGGTAGTTAAATTTTGCCAGCATCAACTTTAGTTTAGCTATTTCATCGTCTTTTGCAGCCAATTCCTCCTTCAAGGATCTGATCGTGTCATCCTTGTTCTCTGACAGATTCTTCAATTCCTCTAGAAGCTTGTTGGTGTCCAGTCTTCTGGTCGGTCTCCTCTGAACCAGCTTGCCGATTATATGAGCTATCTTAGGGTAGTTGGCTGTGAGGTGAGCGGGAATTTGGCCCTTGCGTAAATCCGTGATAATTTTAACTCTTTCCATGTCTGTACTGAAAGGTTCCACCATTTCTAAAAGGATGATCCCGAGGGAGTACATGTCGCTCTGGAAACATTAAGGAAACATAATTAAACAAAGCTACTTAACGCTAAATCTAACACCTTCAAGTCTTATGATATAGAATTGGCAAATGGAAGTGCAGTTATTATGTTCTACTAGGATACCTTGTGACATGGGTGTCTTCGATATATACAAAGACAAGTACACAAACACCCAGCCCCAGAACAGAAATCTAAATTCATAATTTAGATGTCTGCTTGCCTGGGAATCGAACCTGGCACCCTCTACGTGTTTGATCGTTATGGTTTTTATCATATTCTACAGCTGACGGATAAATGACCATTACCTTGGGATTACATTGACCTTCTAGCTGCTCGGGCGCTGCGTACAGGTGTGTGCCCAGAGCCAGCCCACTGTGAGACTGCTGCAATGGACACGCAAGACCGAAGTCTCCTAACTGCACTAGTAGTCCACCCTCGCTTCGTCCCACAAACACGTTACTCGGCTTCACGTCATGATGGATGATCCCTTTCGAATGTATGTAATGTAGCCCTCGCACCAATTGGGTAAACATATCCACGACCACTGCAATACTGGTTCCAGCTATTGGATATGCATCGCTGGAGTACGGAGGTTCAAGGCAAGCTGAGTCACTGGAATCCGAATGATGGAGAGTTAGTTCCTCAGAACCCTTGCGTGACAGCATCATATGGTTGTTCCTCTCGTCCAACCACTGTTTTAGTGTCTGCTGGCAAAACGTCATCTGGATGTACAATGTAGCCCACTTGAGATTAACTCGAGAGCAATTCTCAAACTCGTCAGCTGATAAAAGTTTGCACACGGCCTTTTCTTCTGGAGAATTGGAGTCCTCATCGGTTTCTGAACCGCTTTCCTCCGAGCTAATTGAATTGTCGAAAGTGTCGAAGCTGCTGGAATTTTTGAAAGATATTTCGAAGTCAGAGTTGCTGTGGTTTTTGGTCAGTTCTTTTGAGTTGTAGGTCTTGAAAGACTTCATAATGTTTGGATAAACTGAGGAGACGCGATTCGTGCCGATTGAGAAGTCCTCAGCGTCTGTCTCCATTTGAAATCGGTGTTTTTTTTTCTTTAATTTCGATTCTATCATCGGTTCTAGCCACGCCGCTTTATAGTTCACTATATTTGGATGGTTGAGACTCGCTATGGTTTTTACTTCTGCCAAGTGCGTCATCACAGAGTTGACATCTGAGGATTTGATAAATACTTTCTTGACTGCGTACTCTACGCCATCCAGCCTATGTCTGGCTTTGAAGACGCTGCCGAAACCCCCGCTAGCGATTAAGAAGAGCTCCTCGAATTCCTTGTGGTATCGCGACCATTCCAACCCAGAAGGCTGAACGATCGGCCACGTCGCCGGCAGGGATATGGGTATCTCGGAACCACTGGCCACAGTCACCAGCTGGTACAGTGCGCGCTGGTACTGACTCCGCATTACTTCAAACTCGCCCATTGCATACGAATCGTCAATTAAGTTCATACTGTGCAGTTTCTCACAGATGGTGTTGTAAAGCTGATTCGCTCGAGATACATCCTTTTCAAGTAGGGAACATAGCTGCTTGACCAATGACTGGACCAGCAAGCTGATGGGAGTGGTTGTCGGAGAACTGACAATATCAACTTGTTGCATGCTCTGGTGCAAAGAGAATTCTTGGTGGTTATTCCGTACTATACCTGAAATTAGAAAAGTGAACCACATTAATGGCAACCCAAATAAGATATTTTCAAACTGCCTATAAGGCCTACGACAAAGTCAATATCCAATGACAACATCTGGGACTGGCAGCTTAATGTGCCAAGAGTAGAATACCTCCTGAGGATTACACATAATATTATAATATTCATGAAAAGATATAATATTACAATATAATGTAAAAACAAAAGCAATTGCCAATACCCACTGTCCTTTCAGTGTAAATATAGGAGCAAAATTTACAATATTGTCAAGGATATGGTAAGACTTCCTTTAATAAGGCCTTTTGAGTACTCATGGATGGCAATAAATCTATGACTGACATCATCTAGGATTCCTGTTCTATCTGGAGTTCATACATAAAAAGGCAACAGTATTTTCTTTACTTTTAGAGTGTAGAAATACACAATAAGATAAGATCCTCCTGATTATAAGCTACCACCCATGAACATCTGATTTTATAGATGATACATGTGTTTTTGATAGGTGGTAGAACAAATAGTCATATAGAAGGAATGGTCTGGGGAAGTACCACCACTGCCCTCACAATTTGCCATGAAACAATTCTTGTTTCGTTTGGAGAGGTGTAGTTACCAGGTACACTTACAGAGGTTACCATCTTAATTGTTAGGCATAGTAACGGATCAATGTATAACTTCAAATAGAACTTCAGCCCTATTTATGGTCAGATATGAGTGTCCATGGGCTACAGTGACCATGTAACATCAGATGGTCTGCATGCTCAGGCAGACGGTATTGATCTACCTGAGATCAGCCACAGACAATTGCTACCCCTGTGTACTAACCTCTAAGAACAAAGTCGTAACACCTTCAGTAAGTGTCTCCCTCTTACCCTTTAAATCAAAATATAGAAGCATTTAAAAATAATGTTACAAAGCAGAAATGACATGAAAAATGTGCATCCTGAATCAAAACAATTTAGATACTATCACCTTCAAACCACCTTGATACTTCTATTAAATAAAAAAAGAATGGCTTCTATTACATACTTAAAAACTATTGATCATAGAGTAAAAAGAGAACGTGAATCAATGTAGTAAAAAATATTTATTATGGTCAACCATTGGTTTATATTACACAACCACTACTTAATTTGTTACAATATCCTTAATCGACTATGAACTTTATACAGTAATACATAAGGTACAAATTTTTTTACCACCTATGTAAATCACATTTCATACAGCAAACATACGTAGGACTTTCCGGGAAATCTATTCTATGGTACTAGTAACCGCAAAACCTCGGAGATAAAGCACATGTTTATATTTTAGGTGTGAAACAAAAACCAATTCAAATAATATTTAAGTGCATTTCTTGCACTATTATATATATATTTCTCTACAAGCCTACAAGAGTCATAATTTGATTACAATTATCAGGCACTTATGATTGTTTGTTAAGTACCTTCAATGGTCACAATATAATTAGAAATATTTAATACCATTAAGCAATCCATTGTATTTTTGTTTCGCATTAGGATGTTTGTGCACTTTTCTTTGTACCTTTGCACCCACAAATCACTTACGTACTCGTGAATCATGATAGAGAATCCTAGAGTGGGTTACGAGTCTAGAAAACATTATAATATAATTAATATGTAATTTTGCCTATCTAGTATTAAAAAAATAAAATAATATTTTAAAAACCAATGTATGATTAAAAAAATTAGTAAAAAGTACTTCATCCTTAGTACTGGAAGCTGAGATGACTAAGAATAATTAGTGTAGTTTTAATTTGCATTTTAAATGTCATT